>JAHWFO010013591.1:3698685-3781865 GCA_023313115.1 Rhysida immarginata
TTTATTTATTTATTTATTTATTTATTTATTTATTTATTTATTTATTTATTTATTTATTTATTTATTTATTTATTTATTTATTTTGTTGTTGTTGTTGTTGTTGTTATTTGTTTGTGTGCTTTAGCATTCATGTGCTTATTTCAAAACCAGAGTTCTTTCTCTTTGAGCTTTTAAAATTCAGTTTTAAATTTCATCATAAATGCCTTCTATGTCATACTCTTTACCTGTGAAAGCATCTATAATAGAATAAAAATGAAGGGTTTCATGGGATTAATGTTGAGTTGGCTAAAGGCTCGTTCACACTCGTGCAGCAACCTGTCCATCCGACAATGCATTCGTTCTCTCATTTCTTTGCCGTAAAGAGATAGTTGGTCACACTGGCGCATTATGTGCTCAGAGAGAGGGACTCTCTCTCACATTGCATTTATAATTTGATGTCAAAGAATGGCCGTAAAATCAAAATAACAAGTGCTTAATATTCTACTCCTATTAATATTCACTTGTGCGCAGTTTTTTGCCTATAAAGAAGTTTGGTAAAGCTATAGCTATCACGATCCTATAGGAATAACCTTTTGAACTATCGCTATCACGATGCTGTCTAAACCATTATCGAAGGTATCAAAATGCCAATAGTGTCTAATTCTCCGACCTAACTTCTTGAAAGAAACTAATATCTTCAAAATCATTCCTATAAATTTAACGAGTCTTTTTAATTAATTAAAACTGAATATAATCAGAATATTTCTCCATTTGCAAAGCAGTCTTTTTAATATCTGCAAAAGTTGAACATTTTTCAATGCTCTGTAGCAAAGGCAATTCTCAATGCGTACTCTATAGCTTCTAAAACTTGCTGTGCGATGCTTGTCGCAAGAGTGTGAAGAAACCCTAATTCCTTTGGGATTCCAATCTCTACCCTCTAAACCAAGTTCTGTACGTTTTGTTGTACGTATAGTATTTTAAATAGCAGCATTTATTTTAACTATTTTTTCAAATCACATTGATCATTTATTACATATTTGTAGTTTTCTTTTTAAGAACAACCCCCATTTAATATTTTCTCTCTTATTAAATTTTTTTCCAAAACATTAAACCATAGTTCTACTGTATTAGCACAGTGGCTTATGTCAAAGGACAGTAAACTAATGTGTCTAGAATTTCAGCTGTAGGAGATAATGTGTATTTTTAACGAGTTGTGGGTTTAAATCTGTTGAAGGCATAGATGTTTGATCTGTGTATTGATTAAAAAATATAGTTGATTTGCTTTTCTTTAAAGTCAGTGTTCTTCATGATGGATGATTTATCGTTTTTAGAATTGGAAGCATATTCTGCAATCGTTACTGCTTTCAGAGCTCAAGGTGATCTCAGTAAAGAGAAGAAGAAAATTCTTCAGGATTTGTCCTCAGCTCTGAGGTATAACTTTCATATTCACACATTGGTTTTATCTTTTAGTTTGTTCCATTTCAAACACATCGTTGTTTAAGTGGTTTTAATTTTTTTTTTTTTTTTGCAGCATCTCTATGGAACGGCATCGAGCCGAAATTAGGCGTGCGGTGAATGATGAACGTTTAGCAACAATTGCCAACTAGTATGTGCATTTAATTATGACTTACTTATTGAATTTATCTGGAATGCATTAATTACAGTATTCTTAAAACATTCTGAAAGCATTTTTAACATTCTGAAATAATTTTGGAATTATATGAGGTGCTACCACAAAGTTTCCAATGTATCCTCACAAAATTATATGGATAACTTTCAAAAAGCAACACTTGAAATTTTAGGGGGTTATATCTGATTGCAGATATTCGAGAAATATTCTCGAATAGCAAATTTATTCTTCTTATTATTATTCATTTCATGGAAGAGTGATAAGTCACAAATGTTCAAGTTAGGAGAATAGGGAGGGGTCAGGAATGCTGTTAATGTCGTTTTAGGCTAACGTTAAGTTTTTTGTTCATTTTCAGCAGTGAGACACCATTGCAAGTTGACAAACAAAGCAGTCCTATAGCATACACTATGAAATTGTACCAATGTTTACTGGCATACCGACTCTTCCACCCTTGTGCAAATTAATCGAAACAAACACTTTCACGTCATGCAGGGATCCTTTTTGCTTTGTCAAAGCAAGTAAGCGTCATCTCTAGGAGTTGTTTTCTTCTTACGACCACACTTTCCTTTACGTTTAGGAGAACCAGTCCAGTTTCCTGCTTCAACTTGATGACTTGCTGAGAGTTGCTGAACTCCACCAGCCACTGAAGTAATCTCTCGATATGTCTTAGCTTTAGGTTCGTGCAGAATTACGATCTTTGTAATTACGTTTCCTAAGTGGAACATCCATCCTGGTGGTCGAATTACATCTGCAGGATTTTGAAATCCGATGCAGTACAGTTGCAACTGACGTAATGATTGCATCAACCAATATAAAAAAATGATGAAACTGATTTTTCATGTTTGTTTTGAGTACTGGATTATGAGTAATATAGAAAACCTGCTTTGTTTCAGTTAATTTGTACAAGGGTGTAGAACAATCATTGCAGTACCATCCAGCAGCACAATGCTTTGTTGTTTTCTGTTCCTCTGTCAAAACCCATGTTTGGAAATTTTTTGATAACACCTCATATTAGAGAAATGAAATAATAGTCATGTTTTTGATAATAGGTACAATAGTTATTAATTCTTGAAATATTTGGAAACCATTTCAGTGATTGAGATGTCATTCATATTAGCTGGTTATGGTATAGGAAGTATTAATATAATAATGAGCTATTTTATTCTGCAGCATGGCTGGATCAAATACTGCAGCAGAATGGGCAATTGAAGGAAGACGTTTAATCCCTCTGATGCCTCGGCTAGTTCCACAGACTGCATTCACTCCTGTTGCAAACCAAGCTGCTAATGCAGCTGCTGCACAAAATGCTCAAATGCCACCACCTGCTTTGGCAAGAAATCGTTTAAGTAAGCTGTTTAATCCTCAACATATTTTTTATCGAATATGATGAAACAAATGCTTCACAAAAATATTCAAACTACAGTATGCACCAAAATATACATAAGACACACACAATATTACATGTACCTTGTTATTATCTTCTGAAAGGAACTAACATGCACATTTGTTGATCGCTGTAGGCAGTGCTGATATCATTCATGCAAATGCTAAAATATCTCGGAACAAAGGTTGCTGTAGACTCCCACAAAAGGAGACAATTTGCTCGTGTAATGCAGCCAGTTCTTGGCAAATCTTCACAATTGAACACACTCTCCTTTAACATTCCCCACAAGTAGGCATCAGATAGTGTTAGATCAGGGGAATGGGATGGATCTGGAAAATCAGTAACCATGAAATGAGATGTCTTAGAAATTCTCATGCAGCATGACTAGAGATTGTCAAGTAGCTGGAGCAAGATTCCCTACTCACAAATGCGAATTTCCACTCTTTTGCACACTCGAGTGCAGGCATTTTGCAAAAGTTCGCTTTTTTCATCAAAAACCACCCACAAACGCAAATTTCACGAAAGTTCGCTTTTTTTTTTTTATATCAAAAACCACCCTACAAATGCGGATTGAGCGCTTTCAGTTTTAGTATTGAATGCTTTGGTTTATACGGTATTTTTAGACATCTTACACATTGCGAGCTGGGTGCCTGTCCTATCATTGGGCCTCCATCTTGATTACCTGGTAGTCTTTAGAACACATGGTGATAGCATGGCTGTGCCTTGTCTATGATGGCCTAATTGGTAGAGGCAACAAGCGTGATGCTCGTGATTCCTGGTTCAGATCCAGGTCGTGTAATGCTTTCTGATATCATTTCCTTATGATTGGAATAGCATCTCCAGTTTCTCTTTATAATTTCTTAAACTTGCATATGGACGAATTTCTTTTTTCTCATCTCAATCTATCCAATTTTCAGTTAGATTATTAAAAGTTTGGTTTCTTCCTCGGACCATTAGTCAACCAATTTCTTGGACACCATTTTGTTAAAACTATCAAAGCTAAAGTTGGTGCAAGGGATTGTGGGAAGGAATGAATTGATATTAACAGCATCGATCAAGTTCTCCAAACAGGATTCAATGAATTGAGTTTGGGGATTATTGATTTAGAGACCAGATTGATTGCGATTGCACTTCAAAATTCGAATCTAGTTCAAGCTACTGATCTAGATTGTGTGTTCTAGTGTGAACCATATAAGAAACTGTGAAGCATTTATGTTTTAAACTGTGAAGCATGTTTAAAACTCTTTACAAATTGTCTGTTTACACTTTTATACCTTTGTTTTGTTCGTTGTTGCAGCTGAGACTTCTACAGTTATCTCTACCCCATCTCCTGTTCTCAACACAACTTCTGTTGTCACTCCAACAACAAGCATGTCGCCCACAGCAACTGTGCCTGCATTGCCTTGTGTACCTAGGCAATCTCAGTCTCCTCCACCATCTAGCCCTGTTTGCAGTACTGTTAACAGCATTCTGATCTCTACAGATGTTAATGGAAATTCTACTAATGTTGCAATGTCATCAAATGGTATGTCATGTTATAAAATGAATTTTAAAATTGTGATTTATTATAAAATAGATTTCGAGAAGTCTATTGTTATTAAATTTTAGATGCATCTCTAAGTCCAGCTGAATCTGTACAAGAGGAGGAACGGAACAGGAAGAGGAGAAAATCATCGTCGTCAAGTGAGCTGTGTAATGTTTCAAAACCAAGTGTGACACTGCCTTCATCAAATCAAACATCTTCCTCAACATCATCATCTTCTACGATTCCTTTGTCTGTGCTGCCATCCAAACCTTCTACCATTGTCACCACTACCACAACTGCTGCTACAACTAGAACTGTCAGCATTCCCGTCGCAGGAACACCTGTGAAAATCACATTGGCACCAACATCTCAGAAGTTAACCAGCACCATGACTGCCCCAACTCAGAAGGTTTGTAATTAGGGCTGCTTAACTGATATAATTTTTCTGAAGAATAGGAAGTAATGTAACTCATACTTTCGCTTGTTATCTTTGAAGGTCATCTTGGTTTCTGGTTCATCTCTTAATTCAAGTCTTCTTCAGCGGTCTCTCAATGTTCCTATTGTAAAAACAGTGACGGCTACAGGAACAACAATAAGTGTCACTCAACCAAAGACTACATCCCTTATCATGCCTGGCAATAGCTCACAAACATTGTCATCATTGGCACCCAATTCCGCAGCTGCCACAGCAAATGGCGGTTTGGGGAGCATTGTCACAGTTGCAACTTCAACTTCAAGCACATCATCCACGTCAGTTCCCACCACAACAGGTGATACGTTTCAGAATTGCAATTCTTGTTTCTTGTATCTGTCCTTTTTTTTATTGTTTTACTATAATCAATTGAATTTTCTGGATATTTAGTATCTGTCGGAGGTACAGTGACAACAGCATTTATGACAAGCAATGCCTTTGCCATCAACAAACAAAGACCGAGGCAGAAAACAAAACACGGCATCGTTATTCCCATGTCATCGCATTCTGTTTCACCAATGACACAAAACATTCAGATTAAACCAGTAACGGTAGCAAAACCAGGAACGCAGCTTAAGAATGAAGCAGGTTTGCAATAGATACGCTGATTGAGAATTTTATGGGCGTTTCTCGATGTTATTGTTTTATTAAATTTTTGAATGTCTTTACTAGGTTTAAAAATCATCACGCAAAATTTACCAATGTCGGGAAATGCAAAAATCTTGCCGAAACCCTCAACAACTTCGTCGGGAACTCCTATAGTTGTTGTAACTTCTCCTAGTAGTATAACTGTAGTTACAAAAACGCTTTCTTCGGTTGCAGATGGCAGCTTTAAAAATGGTGAATGTTTTCAGATTGTTTAAATTATTACTAATTTGAATGGTTTATTGAATATTGGGAGTTCTAAACTTGACGAACATTGCCTTGTCAGTAGTGTTAAAGACTCAAAATTTTCAAATGCTATTCAAGAGTGTGTGGATTCTGCCACAAAGGTGTGTACAGAAAGGTTGTCATCTCTTGACAAATCTGTAGTAAGTGCCTAGGACACCAGATGTTATGCGAAAGCACTAGATAATAGTATTACAAGGTGTGATCAAAAAGTTCTGGGACTGGTTCATTTAAAGAAAAAGTACTTTATTTACACAGTGTCCCCTTCAAACTAGTCCCCTTGCGAAGCCATACAATGAGTCCAGCGTTCCTGCCATTTCAGGAATGTGTCCTGGAAGTCTTTTTGTTCAAACGAGTCAAGCACCTTCTGTAATTTGCACTGGATCTGCCTCTGTCGTATTAAAACTGCGACCTTTCAACTGGATCTTCATTTTCAGAAAAAGGGCAAAGTAGAGTGGGAGCGAAATAACGTTTTTCGCAAGGAACTCACGTGAAGAGAACTCTGTGAGAGGATACGTTGTCGTGGTGGAGCATCCAGTTTCTTTACGCCACAGATCTGGTCGCTTTCGCCGAACGTCCTCCCTCAGATTGCTCATTGCTCGAATTTGATCTTTCTCAAGTTTAAAGCCCAAGTTTAAATTCCAACGATACTAGCATGTAATACTTTAGAGTGCATTATACAGTATATACAGTATAGACTAATACAGTACACTAATTCGCTTTTTTTCTCAATTTCCCATCCGCTTTTCCATCGCCAAATGCTAACTGGGGAGGGGGGGGGGGGTGATTTCGAACAAATTTCAAATGAAACTGGCGTATAATATTTAATGTACTGGTACATTTTATAGAACATTATATATTATATACAGGGTGATCTAAAAGGCAGTAGACTTTTTAAAACCTTATAATTATTAAACTATTTACAATAAAACAATGCAGTTTGCACAGAAATGCTCAGAAACACGGGGGATTTTTGTTTATAATGAAAAATATTTTTTTTTTATATTAGTTACATTTTTGACCAAAAGGTGGCGCTGGAGTTTTAAATTTGTCTTAAATTCAGTTTCTTGAATCTCTGAAAACCGCTTGTGGCGAAGCGTTTCTTTGAAACCGCATGATAAGATTATATTCTACTTGAAACTCCTGCGCCACCTTTTGGTCAAAAATGTAACTAATATAAGAAAAATATTTTTCATTATAAACAAAAATCCCCCATGTTTCTGAGCATTTCTGTGCAAACCACATCGTTTTATTGTAAATAGTTTAATAATTAAAAGGTTTTAAAAAGTCTACTGACTTTTGGATCACTCGGTAGAACATTATATAGTATATATAATATACAGTACATTAATCCCCTCTTTTTCTTGATTTTTTGTCTCCAAAAGCTAATGCATAAGTGAACTCTCGAAAACAAGATGGCGACGCCATTCGCGAGAAAGTCACTTATATCATGTTTCATTTATTATAACTTATCTTGCCACCATTTACTGATAATAATTGAACAATACAGGCATCACGTTAAATAAATTTGTAACATTGAAGGTGAAAAGTGAAATAAATTATTGACCAGTCAAGCTTTTCAACAGCCACTGCATTCTATCTTCTGAATTGTCAAAAAACAGTTTATAAAGTTCAAATGAATATTATTAGAGTACTTAATGCATAAATACATAACATGTACTGTAATCATTTCGAAAATTGAACATACATTAAAAGTACATGTAAACTACTGTAATTGTATCGTTTTTGTCTTCAAAATTAAATAATATAATTTTTTTAATAAACCACCGTCTATACTGTATTAAGAAACTTTTTGAAGAATCAGGCGATAATGAATCAGATTTTGAAGGTTTTGAATTGTAAAGATCCAGGTTATGCATTTTTAAAATCGTAAAAAATAGATTTTTCTGTATATTCTTGGATATATTATTTCTTGTGAGTTAGCTGCGAGGCAAAAAATGGAGTTTGCATTATACAAGAGGGTAAAGTTTTTATTAGTTTTTTGGCCTCTAAAAGTAGGATCACATTATAGTAGACTACTTACGGTAGTATCACCCAAATAAAAAATAAAAAAAAATTCCCGGCACCAACTTAGAAGATGACAACTTTACTATGCATACCTTTGATTCTGCCTATATAATACAATGTTCACATTTTAGCACTTTACAACAAACAAATGTACATTCATCAGCCAAACATTTTGACCATAACTACCCTATGAGATTGCCCTTTTTGAAATGACAAGTTGTATGCGACAAGGTGCGAGTGATACTTAACAGCTGCAAAAGATGGTGAGGCATGATTTTGACATCCAGATGTAAAGAATGAAAGCAGACATGAGGTGGCTGCTGGTATCTTAAATGACAGATCCAAGTACAATTGTATCTTAGTACACTGTTTATCAGGCTTTGTTGGACATATGTATCAATATTAACCCAGCATCATCAACTATAGTAGGCCCTTGGACATCGTGATTGTTGCATGCTTCGATGAATCACGATTATTATTTTTTTGCATCACTTCGATGACGGTGTCAGGGTATGCAGTCTTTCAGATGAATATTGATCGACCATACTATGGGATGTAAACTGGCTGGTTGTGGAGGTATTATGCTTTGTGGGAGATAATCATGAGCTTTCCTGGGACTGTTGGCAATTGGCGAACACACCATGAAGCTTGGACTATGTGGACATTCTTTCGTGGCTTCTGCTTTCCCCCACTGGAGATGGAGTCTTTCAGCAGGACAGTGCTCCTTGTCACAAGGCCAGAATTGTCCTACAGTGAGAAATATGCTGATTACTTCTTGTTGATATTCTGGCCTCCTAACTCACTCCTAATTAATCCCATTGAGCACCTCTGAGATGTCATGGAGCGCCAGCTCAGAGCTCACCATCTTTTCATAATTTACGGGAATTGCATGACCTCTGCTTGCAAAGGACAGTTTAAAATTTGAGTAGTGCAAGAAACTTGTTCAGTCCATGCCAAAGGTGGAGCAACATGATAGCACTGTGGTCATATTTTGGCTGAAAAGTGTACTTTCTAACACACAGAATGCTGAGTTGCATTATAAAATGATAACCCTATAGTAATATAAGTGTTTTATTCTCTTTTAATATTTTAATTAAACAGCTGCTCAAGCTGGAACAAGGGTGGTGAACGTGATCACATCCCAAGCAGGACGTTTGACCACTGGAACTCCTTTACACAAGGCTGGTACGACGTCACCAGCAATAGTCACCATGAACCCTCGGGGTTTACAAGCAGCTACTGTAAAGGTGGCTGCTGCTGGCAGATATCCAGGTGCCTTGGCCGTAGATTCAAACAATTCAACCAATGCCACTCCTGCATTAATAATGGTTGGTTCCAAGACGTTACAAGCAGCCACAGTGAAAGTGGTTCCATCTACTAAATCAGTTACAGGTATAGAAGTAAAATTTGTAATTACCATATTTTTGCGAATATACCCCGTGGGAAGGAGGTGCAGGGAATACATGGGAATATACTAATATTACATATATTAAATATCCTGCGGTGAATACAAAGGATATAGGGTTTCCAAAATTTTTTACATAAAGTAGGATTTTCAGGGTACACAAGAGTGCGGGGTATATTCATAAAAATACTTGACCTCAAATTTTTCTAATTATTATAATTGAAGAAAATTTTTGGTTTCTTTTTGTTTTTTATTACTCAGGTAACAGTGCCCTGATGAGAAGTGGTTCCACGGTGACGAAACCCAATGTAATAGTTGTTCAGAAAGCACAGGTAATGCCTTCATCCTCCCTTGGCAACTCCATTGGTATTGCATCTTCTCCAAACACTTCTCAAACTATTATAAAACCAATGTGCAGCCTTGGTTCCAATAATCAATACGAGAAGGTAAAGCCTTCATGTTATTTTTTTATCATTCATGGAAAATTAATTAAACGGTTTATTTTGTATTTGCTCACTGTAGGAAGTATTTAATTTCCTTCAAAGACAAGACAAGATGAAGACCGTAACAGTACAATCACTCACTCATAATCCTAGCACATTGCCTATATCATCTGCGCCCAGCATCAGCAATGGGTCGGGTGCATCCAATGTATTGGCAAGTCACCATTCAACATTATCAACTTTAGAATCCCAGCTGAGGCCGTCGGTGTCCTCGTCAAATGCATCCTCGGTGCAACACATTTTAACTCCTGTGGCTTCGTCTGCAGGGAATGTTGTGCTTGTGGAAGTGTCTGGACAGATGAGTAATGAGAATGAGAATGAGACGAATGATCAGAAGAATACGGTTTTAGCAGACATTCTCCAAGCCACGGGGATTTTACCTGAAAGCATCCCACCGCCAGTTTCATTACTGCCATCACAGACGTCATCTGTGGGAAGCATTCCTCTCGCGACTGCTGCTGAGGAGGAAGCTTCACAAGATAGCAATGATCCTTCACCGTCAGAACCTTCACAAAGGACATCTACTGAACCCTCTTCTTCAGGCCACCTTTACCAGTTGAATAATTGGATCCAATTAGATCGTGACGGACCACCTCCTCCATCTCAACACTCTGAAGGATTTACAACATTCGTGGAGGTTTCAGAAAACAAAGAACCCACAGAAGAAACAAGGTAAAGCATTACTTCTTAAAGGGGTATCTCTTTCTGGGAAATTACACTTTGGCTGTTCGGTACAGGGCTAATGATTGATGTTGTCACATGCAGACAAGTCCTCTTAGGTTTTTTTAATGGTGAACTTCATTGCCAATAAGTATATGACTTAGCTTCTTGGGGAATACAGACATGTTTTCTATGTGCCGGTTTTTGCATATATGGTGTACATTCTCAAAGAGATATCGTTTTCTTTCTATGGAAGTTTTTCTTTCTGAATTACAAAGTTTTAGTTGATTCGTGCTGGAAAATGCTCCCACATCAATCTTATTTGCTAGATATGACACCCAGTGTCCCCTTTCTTAGAAGCCATATTATTGAAAAATTATGATGTAATTTAGATGAAAATTACCGCAATAAAGTTAAAAGTTTATATTTATAACAAAATTCCCAGAGCTTGCATTAACTTCTGTGAGGATTTCTTCATAGACCATTGCTGCCAAGATTAAAGCTTTGGCTTTCCGGTGGATTGTGGGTTCAAATCTCATTGTGGGCATGGATGTTTGTGTTTGTCCCAGAAATTCGGAAAAGATAGACAAAATTCCAAATTTGGTAAGGTGGAGTTTTGCCAAATGAAATTTAAAATGTTAACTTTTCATATTATTTTGGTTTGAGTGAAATAAATGATCATAGCAGCTGTTGGTGTTTTTTTTTTTTTTTTTTGTATCATTCATTTTGAATTACCCTGTAGTTTTGGAGAAAACTGCAAACAAGCATTACCACCCATATCCATCTGCCATAAATCCTCTACTATAATGCAAATAATTATGGCCCAAAAAAGCACCTATATTTGTGGGGGATCGTATTATACATGAGGATAATATTAGTCCTGCAACAACTGCATGGGTTATTCACAGATGACGTTGGAAGTCATTGTACAAATCCCCTATTGGAACTGCATTTGATCTTGTAATCTTAATTTTATATCCACATAAAAAGAACAATGCAGTAGTCTGACATCGGCAGGGGGGGGGAGGTCAGTTGCATTCTGTCCTGATGAACTTCAGTTGAATTTGCCATGTAATATATATTAATTATGCGGCATAACAATGTCCAGTTGATTATGCAATTCATTAATTCACTTTTTATTTGAATTTCCCGTTGCCAAAAGCTAATATTAAAGTGGCTTCTCAAAAAGAAGTCCATTCATACCAAACACAGTACTTCTTGTATACGATACCTATCAGTATCTACACAGAAAAACTTAAGAGTACATGAAGTGTAGCAGGTTTTGAATGATATATATTTATTTTAATTTAATCACAAATGATCTATATTATTTTATTCAATACAAATACAGAAGAGTACATTATTAAGGTTGGTTAGCTTTCTCTCTTGCCAATTATCCGTTATTTCTAGGTTGGCATCTGAGCCTTCTTTTGAGATTTCTCACCAAGTAAATCCGACCCTCTCACAGAATCAAAAAGCCATCCATTACTGGCTTCAAAATTTTCAATTCTTATCGTACTCTTGGTCACATTTGCATCGGCTGTTCAAAATGTATTGACCATTCAAACAAGACATTCGACCTATGAATGTTGTAAGGAAGGGATAATTTAACCTAAAGAATGTAAAATTAGAACGTTAATCTGAAATGCACAGTAGAATCTCGTTATTATGTTCTCCGGTAATACGTTTATCTTGGTTTTATGTTTTTTTTTTCCCCCTTGGTCCCGGTTCCGTTAGTGCTAATTCTATGGGTTTTTTTTTTTGTTTTTTTTTTTACCCAACATTCGATAATATGTTTCAAAAATTCAGAGTTTCATTCTAAAAAGTTAAATTATTTCAAGTGCACTCTGCGTTTTTCATTTATATTTCATTCGCACATGGCACATGTGAAAATCTGATTGGTTTTTCGTGATTCGTTCTGAACTCGACGGTGGTTTATTTAAACTGTTAGGTTTCTGCCTATAATCAGTGTTTTTTTTGCTTCGATCCACTACTGTCTATAAATCATTCATTTCGTCTCCAAATGGGTATTTCTTTCTATGCGAAGAGGAGATTGTCGAGCAATGCCGGTGGGATGCACAAGATGGCGGGTCGGAAAAAGAAAGTGATCAGAACGAGCCTGTACAACCTGTACACCCTGGCATCCTCACACAAAAGTATGATACCAGTTATGGAAGATTTGAAACTTTCCTTTCTTTTCTTTCTTTTGGCAAAAATGTAAGTGAAGATCTTTTCAACTGTACACTAAGATGAATAGTCTTGTCACTGATGACTACATTAAATCATGTAGACAGCCGACATTAACGGAATTTTTTTCCAGGACATAATGAATAAAGCTTTTTATATGTAATGAAATGCATTTAGGTATTATTTTGTGACTGTAGTCAGTGTATGTTTGATTGGGTGGCTGCACAGTCATATACGCCCATATAATTGCGCCCTGTTACAATCGTTCTCGTGGGTGGGAATAAGCGTCCTGTCAGTGGTAGTGGTGGCTCGTATCGATCGCGAAAATTGAGAGGTGGGATTATCAGCCCGGGATATTTTCTTAATAGGCGATTGTTTATTGCTGTTGTGTTGCCATTTATGGGTAATTAGAGCCTGACACTGAACCCAAAACGTATTTGGTTAAGCGAATCTTTATATAGTATGTAAGATTTTGTGCATTGGGATATCGCACCGACCTGCACATCTACAGGCGAGGTTCTGTGACGGCTGTACGGTATCGAGATGAAGTCCTAGACCCCATTTTGAAACTACGCTGGAGCAGTTGGTCCTTCTTTCGTTTTAATGGACGATAATGCCCATCCCCATAGAGCTGCCATCGTTGATGACTTTCTGGAGAGTGAGGGGATTGCTCGTATGGAGTGGCCGGCTTACTCGCCGGACCTTAATCCCATTGAAAATCTTTGGGATGCCCTCGGCCGTGCTGTATGTAGGCGTTTCCCACCTCCAGCCACTCTTAACGATTTGGAAACTGCTCTACAAGAGGAATGGCTATTACTGGACTCTGCGGTGGTTGATCACCTCGTAACAAGCATGATCACACGCTGTACACTTTGTATGACGTTGAGGGGTGCTCACATACCCTATTAATGTCTTTTTTGTTGTTTGTTTTGCATTTAAACATCATTTCATTAATGACGCAAATATGTCATCATCTTATAACTTATGTAAATTCAATATTTTTTTTAATCTCTGTATGTAATTCTTTGTTTTGTTTCATGAATAGACATAGAGATACTTACTTTCACCATTTCATGTCAATCAAAGCAGTGCTTGTCCATTTTTTGGCATTTTACCTCTCCGTGCTTAACTTTTGGAAGTGAGTGTACAATGTACAGTTCATTATACGGTACATTAATTCACTTTTTTATTTTAATTTCTCCTTGCCAAAAGTTAATATGAAAATGACCTCTCAAAAAGAAGTCAGTTCATACATGTAGTTGCATTTTTTACGATCATGTTTCATTTACTAATTTAATAGATGAATATTAAAAGGCCCAAAAACTCAATTGCTCGTGCTTATTCAAAATTAAATGTTGTACAAGAGGTTTTTCTGTAGATTCTTGCATATTTTATTTCTTGGGATGAGTCAAAAATGGGGACCGCATTATACAAGAGGATAGCATTTTTGCTGGTTTTTTGGGCCAAAAAAGTGAAATCGCATTATACAAGGAGGTGCATTATAGTAGAGGATTTATGGTAACTTTCTTCCTGACTTCTTTATTCAGTTTTTTGAAAATTAATAAAATCTTTTGAAAAGGATTTTTATGTAACACAAAGGATCATTTACAGAGGGTGGGCAGGAATGAAGATGAACAATTTTGAAATTTTATTTTCAATTTATTGCCGCAAGGCACAGTAATAACGCTACTCAATTTGTTTTCCCTGGTTACTGCAGATTTGCCGACAACATTTTTTACCATGAATCCAGAGCTTTATTATTAAGTTTCTAAGGCATTTTCTTCCACTCATCGAAAAGAGCCTTTTTAGCCCATTTAGACTTGCCATTTTGCAACTCCACAGTTTCTGTTTTAATTAACCCCAAGCAAAATAATCCATGGAGGCTATGTCTGGAGATTGGGGCATCCATTTGTTGGGGTGAATGTGCTTCACTTTTCTTTTCTGCAAGAAGTCAAGAGTTTTCCAGAATGAGCAGGGGCAGAATCTTTATGGAGAATGTGATCGCCCTTTGGATATGTGAACCATGCCTTTTCAAATTTTTCATAAGAAGCCTGTACAAGGGCAATGATGTCTGGCATCACTTCTCAATATTGGCTGCTGATTTTTTTTTTCTTATTAACAAATTGAATGTATTTTAAATATGATATATGATTGTCGACTTAGGAAGGTTCAGCATACTGGCTGGCCATAGTTTTTTTGTTTCGGTGAGTGTGCAGATTTTAGCATGTTCTTGAGGCGTTTTAACTTACAAGCACTCACCCCAACATGATGTCTTGCTTTGCGTCTTTTCTTTACTGCTGGTACTGTGGTTACAGTGGTTTATTTGGCTTCTTTTCTCTGCTTGGATATTGTTCCTGCGCTCACCGTTTGATTTGAACATTTTAGTTGAAGGATTATTTCTCATTTCATTTGTAAAAGCTGCTGAACTTTCCTTTTGATTATGGGGTCTAATTTTGGGAGAGGCATGTTTTCTGTTCAACATACTAACTTTCACAGGAAGCATGTGTATAGAAATTTGCATATTAGCCATCTTGAAATAGAAAGGTGCTTCTACCAAAATTTTTCATCTTCATTCCTGCCCACCCACTGTACTTAATAGAAATATAAGACAGAATATTCACTTGTGGCTTGTTTTATTTTTAGGCCTTCATCAGTCAATGTTTTACCATTTGATTTGCAGGATAATCAACTTTTAGAAATCCGTAAGTATTAACAAGTGGTATTTTCCTTATTGCACCATCAAATGTTGTTAACTTTGTATTTTTTTTTTTTCCCTTAAAGAAACTGCAGCTGACTTGTTAAACCATTCTGGAAAACATGTCTGCACGGATAACACTTTTGCAATACTCCAGCAAGCTGCTATTGATATTGCTCCTCCCATCTCCAGTACAGCACCTTCTGAACAGCATCAGGCAGATAAAAAAATTGAGGTAAATAACAGATAAAGAATTAACACAGGTCAATTTTAAATTTTTTATTGTTGTCTAATATCTGTAATATTATTATTATCTGAGAAATGTGTCGAGAAGCACCACCAAGCAGCGAGCAAATAAGCTGAATTAGAATTTGCCTGTACGTGTGAAGAGTCATGTCAAAGTGCAATGGAGCAACACTGAACATCAAGTTTTGTTATAAAATGGCTATGGAGACTCGTAGAATGCTGCTGCAATTGCACGGAACAGAAACCAATCGCAGAAAATGTGGAAACTGAATGTTGATGCTAAAAGAAAGCAGAGAGTAATTATTGGCAACACTGGAGGTTTTCTTAGTAGTGATTCAAAATGGTCTCCCAGTTGCAATATCTGCTAGGACTATATTTGGCAAACTATTTTTTCATGTGAAGTCAGCAATTAATAACTTAAAATATTAATGCAAATTAAGTAGAGCTGATATAGTATTAATCACATATGATTAATGATATGTGATATGTAGGCGTACACAAACCAAGGGTTGAAAATGAAATGATTTAGAAGAATATATAAAACAATTTATAATCAATGTTTATTATAAAATTCGTTACACAAATTGATTAGATTTTTTATTTAATGTCAACAATAATTTCAATAACCTTAACCAATGCACTATTCCTCTTAAGATCCAAACAGCAAAACTTACAAATCATCTCAGGTTTTAGAACAACGAAGGCAATGGGATATGCGACGAACCCTTGTTTTTATTTCGCTCCTGGTTCATATACTCAGTCCTGCTCTAATCAAGAACTTTATTGTATCGTCCTGATAGGGATCAATGAGGCGCAACAACTTTATTGTATCGTCTTCTCTTCAATTGACATGGCAGCATCCTTCAAACGTGTTGCATTCGTTGAACAGTCTTCTGACATCAATTGTGGGGCATCTTGAAAAATTCGAACATACAATTGCAAATAATAATCAACTATTACAATCAGCAATCCTATCTTATTGGTAATAACCGATGTCGTCAACGACAGTCTACATTCGAATCATCGTCGCTCCGTAATTCGTTTTCATAGCTATCAGATTTAATTACAAATTGTTCCTGGATAAACTTGGTTCCCATCAATATATGGATGACTTACCAATGTCCAACTCATGGTCTGATATCGCAGTGTAGGGTTTTTAACATAAACTTATACCTCGGCATAGCATGCTTCAATTAAAACAACAATTAAAAAAATCTAATACAACAATTAGACCAGGCAGCAGCTACACCAGGCAGCAGCTACACTCACAATCTAATACAACCAGGCAGCAGCTACACTCACTATTAGACAGTAAGCTACACGAGAATTCTCTATTGCTGCCCTCATCTCGACCTCGGATTCCATTCGTTTCTACCAAAGAAAATATCAAAACATTTATAATAAACAACGAAAAATAATGAATTTTAACACTAAACAAGAACATACATAATCTTGTGACAGTTCATCTGTCACATACGAGGGTTGGGGCATAAGTCATGGCAACTATTTTTTTTTCTCATAGCTAAGGGATGGTATCACAAAATGTCATATGTCTCGAGGAAACCGTTCATTCATAATATATTTCCACAACACCAGATGGCTCTGTGATTTCCTTTTGTTTAATTGAGAACAATGTTAAATCAGTTCTTATTCAACCGCCGTGCAGGATGGATGTAACTAGAGTTGAAAACAACGCTCGTATATCAATATAGCTGGTCTCCGCTGGCTTTGGTAAGAATTGGAGCACCCACTATACTCTCCGGACTTTTCTCCATGTGATTTTAACCTTATACGGACAGTAAAGAATCATTACGTGGTAGACAGCTTTGGACACGAATGGACATTGCAAATATTGTGCAACAGGAGATGACCACATGGTGAGAGAAATGGTGAAGCAGATGATATGGGCACCTGTCACATCATTGGCAGCGTACTGTGAACGTTCAGGGGACTACTTTGACGCCCTTTAGAACGGGTATGTATGCTGTAATGATTCTGGAACATGAAAGCTGTAATGTTATATCAACTACCTTAATAAACATAAAGAGCAAAATTTCCTCCATTCCTTATCGTTTTGTCTATATATATCGTCGCATTTTCCACCCACGGTCGAATTCTCACAAAAAAAAAAAAAAAATAGTTGCCATGACTTATGCCCCAACCCTCGTATATCAGCCAACGCAGTTAGGAAATGCTCTTTTACTGTGTTAGTCGCAGAACCTCGCAGAAGCAAAATTTCTTGAAAAAGTAGTTTTACTTATAGTTCGGAAAATGCAGTATATGTTTAAAGTTCACCAAAAAGTTTGTTTGTGACCAAATTGTGTGCAGCTAACTCTTCTGAAACTGACTCATTGAATATTGGTGATCCAAAGTAATAATTGATAGGTTCTGAAGAACCATTTGGGAGATTTGAGGTTTTTATTTTTAAAAAGTTATTAAAAATTTACACATATCGAAATAACAGAAGTTTAAATTAAATCTGTATTAAAATTTCTCTGAAATGTAGCATCGCAAAATTTGACAGTTGATGGTTGTAGTGGGAGACTCATGCAAATGTACCATTCCACCATTTCAGTTTATTTTTTAAATTGCTGTTAATATGTGGTTCTAACCTTCAGTTTATGAATATTTTGTTAGAATTGTTTTTGAAATTGGAGTCTGTCTGCTATATCTTGGCGTGTGGCCTTGTCTGAGCGATAAACATCATAACTCAAATTCAAGTAATGATTTCATTCACATGAATTAAAGGTGACCTTGAATAGAGGCTACAAGTTAATCCCTTCCCGTTACCCATGGCAACACATTGGCTCACACGCTAATATATAGTACATGGAACTATTGCTCTTTGGTATTCCTTTCTCGAATTTTTAATAATTAATCTGATATTAATTTGCTAACTTAAAAATTTTTCTTATTGTATGAAGAAATATATTTATATATTTTGCATTTATAGGAAATTCGCTGTAATTCTGTGGGAGCAGGTGAAGGAACCAAACAGCCTTTGCCAGATATAAGTCGCCTTCCTGCTGGTAGTGCATCGTCTATAAGAACAGTGCAATCCTTTGGGAATCAGACACAAGACAGTGCACCTGTTCCAAGTCTTGTAACTGTGGTGGACAAACCAGCTTCAAATGCATTGACAGTTAATAATAGTGCTGCTGCAAATGAATCTGGTGAGGTGATGGGTGAGCTCGATCCTCAAACGGGAATTTTTTATCCATTGTCAAAATTACAAGAGAGTAAAGACAAAGTGCCAACTGTACTTGATCTTCCAGTGAATAAGACTGAATTGCCAACTGGAAAAAACGATTTGCTAGTTTCAGTCGAAGGAAATAGGACTGCTTCACAGCCTGGTTCTTTGGACATCTTTAGTACAGCCATTGCAACTGCTCAACTTGATCTGAACCCATTTCAGTTCATAGATGATGATCTGATGAATCTACAAGAATCTGTTGTATCACAGAACCATGTGGCTGCTGAAAGTGAGCCTACTGCAGTGAACAGTTCAGTACAAAATAAAAATACCAGTGAAAGTGAAACTCAGAATTCTGTGGAAAAAGACGTTATTATTGCCAGGACTAAAGCTGGTAAGAAAAAGTATCCTGTTTTGAGAGTTTCTTTAATTTTTTTTTTATTTTAAGAGTGCTTTGTTATTTTGGTTTTATTAGATTTTGCTTGTATTTATAAAGAAAAAAAGTAAAAATTTTCTCAAGGAAATTATATTTTAAAAGTTTAGCTGCTGAAAAAATACTGAAATACAAAGACACTATAAAGTCCTAACCCTTTGTGGAGTGGGTATCCATTCTGTGGCTTTTTCTTCTCGGAAATATATATATTGTATATGTGGTAGTGTATGGAAATATTTTTGAAACAAATATTGCCTTTTCATTTTCCGTTAATTGGTTCATACCACGGTTTAAGAATAGAAGGTTAGGAAACGGCAAATTTCAACGTGACAAGATAAGGCTCGGAATATGGAGAAAAGACGCTAGATGGCGCCTCCGTTTGAAGGGTTGAAGTGAAGGCGAAGTGAAGATGAAGTGTTTGGAGTCTTCAAATAATATCGACAATGTTGTAATTTTTTTTAAATAAGTAAAGGAATTATTTTTTTTAATATAGTACATTGCTTTTATACCATAGCAATTAGAATTCAGACTAGTCATTTATAACGGAAACATGATAATAAAAACCTGATACATGAACAAAATGAACTGGTTGTGCCAAGTATGTCTGGGGAAAAGAAAAAGAAAACACATTGTTTTGCAGATGATTATAATGTTTAATATTATGTGAACCTAACACGCAAAGTTTAGTTTGTAATTGTTAAAAAAGACAAACTTTGTATCCAATATTTTCATGCAATGCGTACAAACAGCAGCTTACGATCAGCATTGAAGTTTACCCATTTTACTAACTTACATTTTACCTAAGTTAAATAAAGTAGGTATTATGCAGTGGCGGATTTAAGGGGGTGGGTACAGGGGTTATAGCCCGCCCCATCGGTCTTAAACTTATACCAGTAAAATAAATTGTAAAGATTTTTAATATTGCAATAATTTTACAAATTTACATTTACAAACTTTAGTATAGGAAAGACTCCAGGACCATCACTTCCCTGAGGAGGAGGAGGGGGTTATTTGAAATAACTTATAACATATTAGCCAAACCACCTGATTACCCCCCCCCCCCCTCCCCTTGACCAAGTTCTTGATCCGCCACTGTTATGGATGCATGTTGGTTGGTGGGTTAAAAGTCTAAAAAAAAATTGGGGCTATTATTTTTTAGGATTTATAATTCTTTGTTAGTCTAGTACTGTAGATAAATCGCCGTGATGATTACGGTGACACTCTGATGATAAAATTGTGACAACTCGCAGTCATTGGAGACCCTCCAACATGTTAGCTGTGGAATTTCGACAGTTTCGCTTGTTCCCTATTTCTCTACCAAGCATAGCATTTCTTGTTTGCAATATTGCCTAATTCTCAGCATTATACCGGGTGTCTCAGAATTCATTGTACAAACTTCTAAGGGAGTTAGTATGGGTGATTCTAAGCAAAAAAGTTCATATGAACACGGGTCCGAATTTGAACGATAACTGAGATATGAACAGAAATAAAAATGCCGCCACTGAGATCAACAAGTTAATAACTCAGGTTAATAAATAGATTAATGAAATTTGGGGGAATAACAGGGTACATAAGCCTGTGTATACCATTAAAATTTGATTGAATTCCAGCGAGAAGTTTCCGAGTTACACAGTCAAAATTGTAACAAGTGCTAGTTAGTACTCACAAGTGAGTACGTGTTATGATGTTGAATGAGTAACTCGGAAACTTCTTGTTAGAATTCGATCAAACTTTAACGGTATACAAAATGTTACTCCCCAAGCTTATGTACTCTGTTACTCCCCAAATTTCATTAATCTAGGCTTTACAGAACCTGAGTTATTAACTTGTTGATCTTGGTGGCAGCATTTTTATTTCTGTTCATATCTCAGTTATCGTTCAAATTCGGACTCATGTTCATATGAACTTTTTTTGCTTAGAATCACCCATGGGTACTAACTCCCCTAGAAGTTTGTACAATGAATTCTGAGACACCCTGTATAATAGTGAATTATGCTCAATATTGCTTCGTATTTGTGTGCACTGTATGGAAATGATAACATGTCGCAGCAGTTTCAGATTGCACATAAGGATATTCCTTTATTTTAGGCCCACCCGCACATACGTATTTTCTTTTTATCGAAGCATTCATTGCATTTTTCAATGTCACTTATTCCATTCACAGTGCTTCAAATCCAACCACTGTTGTCCATTCTTCTTGTTCAATTCTCTTTTTTTTAAAACAAAGGGATTGTAATTTAATGATCCGTCTTTAGGATTGTCAGTAAAACACAGCTGTTTTGTTATATCATGGTGTGATTTATCTCGGTTTCGCACTTCTGTTAGGTACCACAATATCATCCTAACCCCATCAGAATCAATCAATTTTGACCTCTATTGTTGTGGAATACTAACAGTCTCAAAATATTCTTTCAACACTTCAAAGCTAATGTGTGGCCGAGAGGGCTAGGGCATAGGCTTTCTAGTACTTGAGTCCGCCTGGTCATGGGTTCGAATCCCGCCCGGGGCATGGATGTTTGTGTTTGTCCCAGGCTGTGTACAGATATAACTTGTGTAAAAGGTGCAAAATGACCTTAGTAGTCTACGCCAAAAATTCTAATCAACCAACCAACCAACTAAAGCTAAATGTGATTCTTTTTTCCGTATCAGAAGATTCTTGGACAGATTCTGGAAGTTGTGCTGAAAAGCTTGCATTAATAATAATAATCCAGAGGCTTTGCCGTGGCTACTGAAGCTTCATCGATCTTCCTTCTTTTTATGGTGGCGAACTTCAAACTGTAGGGGACTTTCTTTAGTTCTGGAGGTAGACAGGTATTTTGGACAATTAGGAAATATGAAAGTATGGCATTAGGTACTAGCCTGTTCACTTTTATTTCCTTCCATTATTACATTGTATGTATACAGGGTGATTTAGAAATCATTGTACAAAGTATGGGTGATTTAAGCAAAAAGGTTCATATGAACATGGGTACAAATTTGAACGCTAACTGAGATATGAACAGAAATAAAAATGCCGCCACCAAGATCAACAAGTTAATAACTCAGGTTGTGCAATGCCTAGGATAATGAATTTTGGAAGAATATTAGGGTACATAAAATTGTGTATACTGTTAGAATTTGAGCGAATTCCAACAAGCCGCTTCCAAGTTATGCACTCAACATCGTAACACGTGCTGGTTATACTCGCATGTGAGCACTGTTACGATTTTGAATGCCTAACTCGGAAAATACTCATTGGAATTCGATCAAATTTTAGCGTTTAAAAAAAATTTTAGTGTAAAAAAAATTACACAGTTTTATGTAACCTATTATTCCCCCAAATTTCATCATCCTAGATGTTATGGAACCTGAGTTATTAACTTGTTGATCTTGGTGATGGCATTTTTATTTCTGTTCATATCTCAGCGTTCAAATTCAGACCCATGTTTATATGAACTTTTTTACGTAGAATTACCCATATTACCTCCCCTAGAAGTTTGTACAATGAATTCTGAATCACCTGTAGTGCTCCCGCTAGCCTATTTTAGGAGGGCGCTGCACCCTGCCGTGAGAGTAGTGCGCCCTGCCGAAAGAGTAGTGTGCCCTGTCATGAGAGTAGTGAGCTCGTTCCCAAAAACAGTGCTTTTCCGCGAAAATGGTGCTTATCAATTTGCTCTTGCTCCGCCTGATTTTATTAAACAGAAAGCACACAATTAGGCTTAGCCCTATCCCTGCCCCTCGCCCCCCTTCCCTATGAGATGCCTTGACACTGCATGATGTGCCCTCTTGATGCCTTGACACCCTGCCCTCTGTCAATTTTAGTGGGAGCACTGACGTGTGTGTGGCAGACCAACGTCTCTTTATCACCTCGTGTAGCTCTCACATCCATTTTGGGTCAGTTCTCTGTCTTTACGGGGAATAGCAGCCACCCATTTCTTGAATACTTGTTTGTTTTTTTTTGTGGAGGCCTGAAGAGTGAAAACTTGTTTTTTTTCGACTTGTAACCACTTCTACAGTTTGTTACTAAACAAGAATATCCCATTATCAATGAATTTTTGAGATATTTTTCACATAAATATGGTTGTAATAATCGTATACTATATGCTTCCAATGGCGTTTCTAACCCTTCAAATGGTGGCGCCATCTGTGGGCAATATTATGAACACTGAGCTTTAACAGCCCGCACTGGTGTGCCGTGAACCAATAGCAGTTTCTTATCCTTCTATTCTTAAACCGTGGTTCATACTAAGGCCAGGTTCACACGATGCTCATTCGATTAGATTTTTCATGTATACGGATTTATCGAATACGAGACAGCATTTTCACACAGTGACAATTAGATTTGATTCGTTTTTTAAACAAGAGCCATGTCGCGGGATGATACAGGTAGCCAGTCAGCACACAGTTGCCATCATGCATCCATGTACTCCACTTCTTTAAGGGGTGTCCCAAAAATGAGTGATGATTTGAAAAATCAATTAACGAAAAACGGAAGGCAATAGAAAGGTTGCTGCGTTCTGCTTAGGAAACCAGGGAATTTATTCCCACCAAGTTTCAAAATTAATTACAAAGTTCATCAACAGATGGCGCTGCTGACGGGGGAAAACTATAAAACAATGTTTTAAAATAACCACCATTTGTAGTAGAGGATAGCAGCACCAACTAGATTTCTGCGGGTTTGGGCTCTTGAAAAGGAGCTTAGGAAATAGACGACCACACACGTACTGGGATTGTGGAAAGCTTGTAAGAAGGTATAGATCTCTTTAACATTTGTTGACATTTTGGTCAAAGGTTCACATACAAGTGAGTGAGTGTGGGATGGCACATAATTCTGGTGCAAAATCCAAGAATTGTTCTTCCACATATCTGGCCTTTTTCACATCACTATGGCAATACATCTTATGAACAGTGGACTCTCCGTCATGGCTTTATCTGAGACATTGGCATGGTCTAGATACCAGTTTCTTTGGAGGAAGCTCTACTTGGTTGGTACTATGACTCGATTCCAGAGTCCTCTACTCCCAAAAAATGACAACTTATTTTTGATGGAAGGTTGATGGAAGGCCTCCCTGCTAATAACTTACACGGACAGTGACTCATAAATTGTTTTTTAATCAGTCGTGGAATAATCTGTTTGATAAGATGATAATGGTTGGTTGTCACTTAATAAATAATGTGAGATATAAGCTTCTTCTTGAAGGCAATAAGTTCTATTATAATTAAGCATTGCCGTACTTGTCTGTATTGTAATTTGTTAACTTTTTTCTTTTAATATTTATTTATTTATTTATTTATTTATTTATTTATTTATTTAATCTAAAGAAAGATACAAGTCGTCCACCCAGGGCCACTATGGCGGGGACCGACGAGGTAGGTTCCTGGGTGGGGAGCAAAGAAATAATATTTGATGATTAAAAGTTAAATTTTAAGGTGGGAAAGGGTGAGGAAAGAAGGGGATAGTTAGTTTGGTGGGAATGTTAAAAATATTTCTTTAGATGGTTTTCGAAAGTGGCAGTGTTTGGCGATAAACAGAGAGCTAGGGGTAATGTGGACCAGAGTCTATTCCCCGCGATGGAGACACTTTTGAGTTGGAAGTTTCGTCTTATGTGAGGGATTGGTAGGGAATCAGGGTATTGGGTGTTATAAGGGGCTCTAGTGTGGTAAATAACTTTTGAGGGAGGGTAGTAACTATGGAATTATTGAGGGCTTTTTATGTAAAAGTTGCTAGGTTAATATTGTAAAGTTGCTGTATAGGAGTTACGCCCATGTAATTCAATATTGTTAAATTCTTTTGTTGTAGTCAAATATTCATTTTGAAAATTGTAAGTTTTTTGTTACTGCAAGCACCTAACAGTGCAAATGAGATGGTCAACGCGACTTTTTCTACCTTCAGTATCTGATTGTTGTGTATATTTTTTCGATTTTTTGATAACGTTGTGTCTAACAGTTTTATACCATTTAAAATGTTTAACAGTCTCTACTTTATAAGCGAATAAAAAAGAGAAGGAAAAATTCCACAACCTGGGATCGTGCCTTTCGCTGGCACCGCTCTTACCAATTGACAATTGAGTTAGCGCAAACATATGTGTTGTTATAATATGTGCAAATGGACTTCATGAAGTCTCAAATCAGCTCAGTCGGCAAAGCAGACCTCCGACTCGCGAATCAGGAATCCTCCTTATCCTTAAACCATCAAATAAGTTGATGAAATTCAACTAAAGAGAAGATAAAAATTTAACTGAAGAAACTCTTTAAACATATCGTAACCGCAAATATATCAAGTTTTGGATCCGAACCAGGGATCACGATATTCGTTGCCGCTGCTCTAACAGATTCAGCTATTGATCACGGCAAATGTTGTGGTCCCTGGTCCATGTCCAGGTTTACGTTTTTTCTTCCCTTTTCTAGTTTGTAATTACAAAATCTAAACTGAACAAATTGTTTACAGTGTAATTTTCTTATTAAAAAGTAAATACTTCAATATTATACAGTTTTAATATATATTTTATGCATTTATGAGTTAACAAATGTTTTTTAACGAACATTTTAAGTTTTGGAATTTTGAACTGATCTGACTTCGGAGTCTCAAAGACCAACCCTGTATTGCTTTGTCTTAATTGATAAAATAGAGTTCAAATTCTAAAGTTACTTGAAAGGGGATGGGGTCACCTCTGCATGAAAATTAACAGGCTCTACTACCAAATCTTTAGAGTTTCAACTCCTATTTATTGATGAAGAACAGCAGATAGAGGTTTGGTCCTTCTGACATTCTTATTTTACTTTTTGATGATCTTTAAAAACCCAAAGTCAGAATATCAAAAATCCAAACTTTTTTTTTCTTCAAAAATTTTCATGTAATTGCTTACGCCAATTCCATGATACATCGAAACTGCAATGGGGAAAGCTGAAATGCAGGTGGGCATACTGCAGTTTGGTGCAATGCTTTTTCTGAGTATCTAAAATGTTGGTCCAGTTTTGAAAATCTTTCAACCTCAAGTGTTTCCGAATGTCTGATTAAAATTATCTCATTTTTAATCATATAGAATCACCCGATTCATCGGAAGCGATCCCAAAACTGGAAACAAAAATTGAACTTGATACTTCAGAAAAATCTCTGGAGATCAACGAACCCAGTAGCACTAATGTGGAGGTAAAACTGGTAGAAGTTACTTCTTCGTCTAGTATAGTCGAGAATGAATCCAAATTGCCAATTACAAATGGAATAACGACAGAAGACGTGATTGGTAATGGGGAGGAGGTGGTAAGTTTATAAATATTGTTTTCAAAATGGGTTGTCTATGAGTTGAACTAGATTACAGCTTTGTGATACATGTTTCTTTGTTTAGAAGACTGATGAAATGAGCAGCTCTGTTGACAATGCAGACAGCGGTATGGGAACAGTTGCAGAAATGGAAGAAAGATCAGTGAGGCTTTCCCCTGTTGAACCCGACGGAAGTTACTACCATGACAATCAACAAAATCAAAGTGAGTTCGTTTCAACAACAACAAATGTAACTGTTGAGCCAAGCCATCTTGATACAACAGCGATGACCATGGAAGAGTTTACTAGCCAGAAAGTTGATGGGGAGGAGTTTGTGCATCAAGTTAGTAATGAAGTAATACTAGATGCTTCAACACCAGTGCATATAAAAGACGAACACAATGATGCAGATGAGATTTCAAGAAACGATGAACATGATGGAACAAGTAATGGAAGTGCGAACATTTCTGAGATTGTGCAAGAGGAAATGGGAGATGAACACTGCCAAGGTAGTTAAGTTCTGTCTGCATGAGTTTATCACATGAAATCGCTACCAACTAAAGTTTGCTTTTATGTCAATGTTTTGTATTTTTTGCAGCGGTTGGGAGTTGGTTATATTTGTATGTTGAATGTTTACAGTATCAAAATGCATGAAATTTTATTTTGTTTCAACAGCAAATGAAGTTTTGACAGATGCCTCTCAAGAATCTCATGGTGAAGGAACAGTGAGAGTTAGCAAGCGCAAACGTAAAGCACCTCCTCTTCCTGATGAGAGTCCACCGCATCTCACAGGCTGGTTACGCTCAGCAATGGGGTAAGAATAAGAAAAACTAAAGTGTTTTTATTATTTGAAGATTCCCAGACTAGAAATGAAAAACAAAAAGAAAAATTCTGTGATCTGGATTAAAACCAGGAACTCTGAGTTTACAAGGTGTATCTATACATTTGCTTATACAAACGTTATGGGGTGGTTCCTGGGATCAAAACAAGAAAAAATGTCCCTATTAACATAACTCCTACAATGTATTATTAAAGAGTTACATGCGACAATGTTACTGGATGTATATTCACCACATCACAGAAGATGCTCAAAGTGTCCGCCATGAGCAGCAATGCATGCATGGTAGTAACGCCTCAGCATGGACTGGCAAAGCCACTTGAAGATATCTGCATCCTGTCGAATAGCTACACAGGCACTATTGATATACTCTTTCAAATTGTTGATGTAGTTAACAGGAGTAGCGTATATGATACTTTTCTTGTGTCCCTACAGATAAAAGTCCAGTGGATTAAGGTAAATGCACTGTACCTCGACACCCGATCCACCTTCAGGAAAGGTGTCTTTCAAAAACACTCCTATACACGTCGTGTTGATGACGTGAATGAAAACAAGTGACATCTGTAACTCGTGTGCAGTAACTCGGTAATAACGTTTTGTAGGACACGTGTTCATAGAGACATTTTTTTCTTGTTTTGATCATAGGTATCGCCCCGCCCCCTCCGACGTTTGTTACACTGTATCGCTACATCCTGTATAGCTCGTTGCTTGTACCAAATGGGCCATAGCAGACATGATACAGCAAGTCTGTCACAAAATGTCTTAAAGGCTACTGAGTAGTTAAAGTGGAAGCCCAATGATAGGGCAGGCAACCAGCTCATAGGTCGAGAATTTCTCTTTCTAAATCATCAGAAAGCTGATGAAAACTCAAAGTAATAGTTGAATTAGTGATCCTCACTTTCCTTATAATTCATTCATTTCCACAGTTTTTCTTTATCATTTGTTAATATACAAGGTAATGAAATGCATGGGCACATTCTGGATGGTGAATCTTTTCATTAAATGAAAAAAAAAGTCTGTGCCATAACTTTTGTCTAGAAATATGTAGTTTTCAAGATAGAATGTTGCAATCTTTCAGGTAGACGTAGGCTTCATCCAAAGTGACAACGTACTTCCAACATATTACATCGAGCCTCCAATAGTTCCTCTTCCTTACTGCGACGTATCATGGCAGCAGCTTAAGAACACGACTCTTGTGATGCTTTCCCAGTTGGAAATCTTTGTTTATTATTTTGTTTAATGTAGCCTGTGAATTTTCTACAATATTTGTGATCCTTCTTTGGGCTGCTGGATTTTCATACTGGACAAGCTGCTCGACCTTTCGAGGATTTTGCTGTTTTTTGCCAGGGTTTTCCTTTTCCATTCAGTATTAGCGATATGCCTTTCTTCGAAATGGAGAAATTTTGTTTTATGTGCGCTAATTATAGCAGAACAGCTGTAATTAGCATCGGAAAGGGCAGTAATGTACCCTTCCTAGTAAGATCTGATTTTAGGAGACATTTTTTCATGGCGTTACTACTTTCGAATGAAACACAACAATGCGGATGTAATAGCATCATTCCATGTGTTTCTGTCACATTTGCATGCACGTGGTCCACAGCATTCACACAATAAATCATTACCAAAGATCATAATCGGCCTTCTGTATTTCAAAACTATGCATTTCTGAATATATGTTCATAGGGCTATTCTTTGCTTGTTTTTGTGGGAAGAATTGCCTTTCGAAGTTTGACCCCACACATTTCATTATCTTCATAGTATGCATAAGATTTGAAGAAATTTTGTAAAAGAATTTTATGCTTATTTATATTTTTGATGAATTAATGTTTTTTGTATTTTTTTCCTGATATTTTAAAGAATATTGCAGAGAGTGAGTACCTACAGAGGAAAGAATAGAGCTAAAGGTGATTTAAATGCCTCTCATTGGTTCCTTAGGCCAGGTGAGATATTCTTAGTTTTGAAGTGTTTCTATTAAATATACCGTAATTTTCGGTAGTAACGCCGCGGCGGCTGATACGCCGCAGTAGCAAAAATTTAACATAAATGTAAAATCTCCGACAGTAGCGCCGCGGCGGCCGATACGCCCCCCCCCCCCCCTTCCGGAAGAATGGAGCTATTTAATGGTTTTTATAATGTCCGTCTCTTTCATAATTTCTGCATTTTTTGAGATGGAAGGTTGAAATTCGGAATTTCAACTACTATGGACATGTACACCTTCATTATTTTGTTTGGTTTTGATTGGTGCACTGGGGTTGGAATTACGGGGGTGGGAGTTAGAGGGGACAAAAGATCTATGTGGTGTTTAGGTACGTAAAGGAGTGAAATTCAGTATGCAGATTTCTCTAGGCAAGATCTACAATTACTATGAAGGTTAGGCCAAATTGATCAGAGTTGTGGGGGTAGCAGTCACTTGGTTTTTAGGACTATGGCAACATATGCACGGGTGGATCTGGGATTATTTTTTTATAGCCATTGTTTAGCCACATCCATATTTTTTAACCACCAGTGTTGCCAACTCTAAAAAAAATTTTCCCCGCTAAAACCGAGCAAAAAAATCTGCCGAGTTCAATTTTACTAATGAAATTAAATCTGCTAAATTCAGCAGCTTTTAACAAAATTTTAATGTAAAATCCGCTAAATTTAGCGGAATATCCAATTCATGTTATATGGATGTGTCAATTGCCAAACATCGGATAATGACATAACCTAACCATTATGCTAAGTGCAATATATGACCAATAGGTAAAAGTTGTATATGATGTCTTCTTTATGATATATAAAATTACCTGCACAGTGACTTCCAAACGATGAATCAATATATTATGTTCACATTAACATGATTCAAATAATTTAAGCTGCCTAGGAGTAATTCAGGAATAGCCCCAGCTGAGGATGGCGATTAGGGAATATTATGGTGAAATCGGGTTGGCGTTTTTTGGTTTTTTTTTTCTCCCCCCCCCCCCCCCCCCTCGCTACTGACTTTTGCCACTTCTATTTTTTGGAGGTCATTAGTGAAAGTGGCGATCAGCAGCGCGATCCCTGATATGGCATGTGATACGCCATTAGATCGGAAATGATGAGAAAGGAAGAAGATAGAGGTCTTTTACATTTTCTAAATACAGTACAATTCCAATTATCCGGATCAATTGGGAACAGACCCGATTCCGGATAATTGAATATCCGAATAATTGGATAATTGATGGAAAGAAGGTTATTTCATAGGGGAAAAAAACTAAATTTGTTTATAAGGTATTAATTTAATGAGTACAAAGCAATGATGTTTACATTTTATATACTTACATACTGTATTAAAATATCACTGCTTGAACAGATCAAAGTCATCAGCACAATGCCTAAACATCACGGACAGTGGCAGACAAGGCAAAATCCATTGTACATTCGAGCTGTTTCTTCGATGAGAGTAAATTATGAACTGGCAAGCTGATATGCAGATAAATGCACACTCGTTTCATCATATACAAATTGCACACAAAATTCCTACGAAAATCTTGAAAAATTCTGTTACAAAAGTGGGTAGACGAAAACGAAAAATCCATGTTAAATAAAAAATCCACATTAAACTAAAAATTTTTAAATGTCTTATTAATTTTCTGGTTTCCTATTTTTTTTTATTTTCGTACGAAAAATCGCAAACTGTCTTGTTCGAGGGGAAAATTTTGTTTATGAATTTATTTTTCTCTCTCTCTCTCTCTCTACTCAAAGCAATCTGGATAACTGGAGTTCTACTGTACTACGTTTGAGAAAATCAGTTTTTTGATTAAAAAGCTGGGGGGGTTAAAAATGCACATAAAGGGTGACCGTTACTTTCCTATGCCTTCCTCAGGGGGGATTAATTTCTTTTTACCATTGTCTTTGAAGATTGGATAAAAAATAAAAAATTAAAACCAGCATCTTCCCCATCCTAAGGATGTAAAAAAAGTATATCCGCAGATTATTTTCATGAAAATACGGTAATTATTACTTTAAAGATTGTAAAGAATGAAAGTATATAATGAATTTTTTTTACATGTATTGATGTCATCTTTACATTATTGTTGAATTTACAAGAATTCTTTCTTTGCAGTATCTCCCACTGTTGCCCCTGGATATCTTCAGATAATAAAAGAACCAATGGACTTTTCTACAATCAAAAAGAAGCTAGAAGTACGAAAATGTTCGATTCTTTTTTTGTCTTTAATAAGTTTACCACAACAAGGAGCACTTATCCTCTTTTATTCTCCATTTTTGTAGACTGGATGCTACAAAGAAATCGGTGAATTTAATGCTGATATGAACCTAATCAAATCAAATTGTGAATTATATAATCCGCCCGAACACCCTGCTCGAATCGATTGCAAAGATGTTTTTAATTATTATCAACAAGAATATGACAGGATTACGGAAAAATGGCAGAAAGTAAGAATTTAATTATGCTCCGTTCCCTTTTAAGAGCCATTTTTATATATTTTAAGTCTGTCTTTTTTTTCCGAGGATATTTGGGAATACCCTTCGTAAATTTCTTCCACATAAGAAATGTGGATTTTTTAAATATGAATTTAAATGAGATACACTATCTAGCCAAAAGTAATTGGACACTTTCGATTTTAGACGTTTTATCGAATAGCTAGCAAAATACTTGACGAATTATCCTGAAATTTCAGGGGTGTAAAGAGGATGTAACACTTCATATATTTCAGCGAAGGATTTCTCCCGAAGGCAAATAGGGCACCAGCTACGTAGTGAACCAAAAATATAATGTTTTGGATCACCCTGTAAGAAATAATGCTTGAAATACGTTGTAGCTTTAGCATATGATTACGAGGCCTTTCTTATTTATTTGTTTTCATTTGTATGAGAATAGCAAGTATATTCAGGGATTTCTTTAAAAAAATCGAAATGTTTTAGTAAGTTTTTTGTTTCTAACATGCAGAGTTTTCAACCCAATGCAATGCCATTTTCAGTAAGCTTGACAAACTACAGTGTAGACAACACCCTGCAATCAGAATATAAAAATACTTAATATTTGATGAAATGTGAGCATTTTTACTAAATAATGTTTAACGACGCATGCACAAGAGTTACCAAAATGCCTTTTGCATAATTTATTAGCCAAATGTATAGAGCTGCTCTTATAAAAAGCTTAAGCAAATATAATGAAAATTCAGAAAGATATCGCCCATAGATTGAGTTGAATTTCAGCTGCTCTCAAAAATAAACAAAACGATAAGGGATTTTCTCCAAATTTTTATTTTTGGACGGACACCAGTATCAACTTCTTTTCTTACGCTGACATGAACTCAATATGCCTTCATATTAGCATAAGAAGAATACGTTTTAACTGGTATCCGGTCCAAAAATAAAATTTGGAGAAAACCCCTTATTGCTTTGCTTATTTTTGAGAGCAACTGAAATTTAACTCATTCTATCGACGATATTTTTCTGAATTTTCAGCGATATTTCCTTGGGGTTTTTATAAGAGTAGCTCTATACCTTGGCTAATAAACTATGCAAAAGGTATTTTGATAAAGCTTGCGCATGCGCAGTTAAACATTATTTAGTAAAAATGCTCATATTTCATCAAATATTAAATATTTTTATATTCTGATTGCAGTGTGCTGTCTCTACTGTAGTTTGTCAAGGTTACTGAAAATGGCATTGCATTGGGTTGAAAACTCTGCATGTTATAAACAAAAAACTTACGAAAACATTTCGATTTTTTTTTTTTTTTTTTAAGAAATCTTTATATCTCCATGAATATACGTGCTATTCTCATACAAATGAACACAGATAAATAAAAGAAGCCTTTTAATCATATGCTACAGCTACAACGTATTTCAACCATTATTTTTTACAGGATGATCCCAAACATTATTTTTTTGGTTCACTTCGTTGCTGGTTCCCTATTTGCTTTCGGGAGAAAACCTTCGATGAAATATATGAGATGTAACATCCTCTATACACCCCTGAAATTTCAGGATAATTCGTCAAGTATTTTTCTAGATATTCGACAAGACATCTTAAATCGAAAGTGTCCGATTACTTTTGGCTAGTTAGTGTACTTTCCTATGTGGATTGATAAGTATCATAAAGTTGAGTGTCTTTTACCATAAATTAAAAGCCTAAGCTAAGAGAACAACAGTCGGGATGTTTGCCTTCCACCACTTATCAAGCCGTTTGGGAATCTTGGACTGAGAATCGTTCTAGCAGTAACAGAGAAATGAGGCTGTCTCATTATGTGTGTTAATGGAGCATCTTTAGCAAATCACAGCCAGGCATTATATGGTTGAAAATCTCGAGTAATCCTATTTGGAAGGACATGGCAAGTGGAGGCATATGTATATGCCTCCATTTTCCTGTTTCCATCAGACTTTGTCAAAATTTTGGTTTTAATATTCTTTCATGAGTACATGTTCAATCGTATAAGAAAGATTACCAAAATTGGGGAGGCCATGGCCTGGTGGGCTTTCACTGAACACGAACAACTTCTGTGAAGTTAAGCAACATCAGGCATGGCAAGTCACAGGATGGGCGACCATCCGTGATATGCAGTCTTCACCCCCCCCCCCCCTTCCCCAGCTGCTGCAGCAGTTGTCAATCCAGGTCCATTCAGGGACCCAACTCATCAGCCCCTGGCCATATAAGCCCTAGATGGACGTATTAAAAAATAAAAAATATTATCAATTCTTCAAAAGAGTAAATCTCTTGATATAGTAATATAGTGTGTCATTAAATATGATCAGCAATTTACGAGGGGTATCCAGAAAGTAAGTTCCCACAGGACGTTAAAAAACAATAAAACAAGAAAATGTTAGCAAAGTTTCCACCATCTTAGACCCACTTTTTGTAGCATTGCTGCCTGTGATGCAAGCTAATATACCAATGGAATAGGGGAACTCCTGGGAGAGTGATGTTATAATGAATCCTCTGTTCTCTTTTACTTTCTTGTCAACTGCAAGTACCAAATCTTCATACATAAAAGATAGCCTGGTACTTGATTCTTCATCATGGACATTTTCATGTCCTTTCGGTTTAATGGTATTCATGTTGAGAAAATTACTCACAGAGCGAACATCATACGTTGTGGGATGGCTTGATTTTCTGAGACGTAAACAGTCACCATGAAGTTTTGAAAATGGCATCAGTACGATGGCACCAAATCAACCACACTCACAACTACAGCTACATGAAAATATTTAAAAATGGAACTTGCTTTCTGGATAGCCCTCATAATAATAGAAATATTTTAGGTTTATCAATATTTACCTTTTCCCTGATAAGATGTTACAGCTTTCTAATGATAGCTATTAAATTCAGATTATTGAAATTTTACAAGGAGCATTCAAAAAAGGAATACACTAAAATTTATTTCTATGACATAAACAATGCTACATGGCTGAAATTTTGAGCAGCCCTTGTTTGAACCTTCCGCTTCTGCTGTGTGAAGTTGCAAGCTCCGCTACCAAGTGGCACCTGTTAAAAATGGCGGATGTCAATGATGCACGTTAAAAATAGCATGCTGTCAACCGAAACGTTAGTCGATGGGCGAAACGAATGAAGTCTATAGGTGGAAGAGGCAGTATCATCAAGAGTGTGGAGCATTCGCATGTACACAGCTGTGATTCCCATGATGAAGCAGCATATTGACGAACTGATCCAGGAGAATAGATGCATTTCAGCCTTTCATTAATGATATCCATGTCTTGTATCACGTGGAATATATAATAAGAGAAGAGCCCAAAAGAGTGATACGGAAACGAGAGTTTTATTGCCTAATGCATTTCGATGTTACATTATCTTCAGAGGCTACAGTGTCCCTTATAAAATAAAAGATTGGTGGACCGAGTTGAACACTTGTATAAAAGCGCCACCTATTGGGGAGCTCTTCTACCCTTCCGGTCTTCTAATCCGATCCGATAGTCTATTATGCCGTCTCTCTCAAACGATGTCTGGCTGTTGAGGAGGAGGATGTCACTCGTACGGTGGTGCTTTCTGATTTCAATTTCCTTCTTGAGAGAGATGATTTTATTCAAGGAGGAAATTGAAATCAGGAAACACCACCGTAGGAGCGACATCCTCCTCCTCAACGGCCAAACATCATTTGAGAGAGATGGCATAATAGACTATCTGATCGGATTAAAAGAACCGGAAGGGTAGAAGAGGTCTCCAATAGGTCGGCGCTTTTATAAGTGCATTCCACTCAACCAGCCAATCTTTTATTATTTAAGGAACACTGTCTCCCAGATTCAATTTGTAACAGGGTAACCTCCAAAGATGATGTAACATCGAAACGCATTAGGCAATAAACACTCGTTTCCGTATCATTTTTTGGACTCTTCTCTTATTATACCGTATCACTTGGACAGTCTTTCAGTGTTCATCAGTGTAGGCAGTATTCCAATGTGTGTGCAAAATGGATCCCCAAAGAGCTCCATTTCATCTGAACTGTTGTTATGGTGTGTGTGTGTGGGGGGGGGGGGGGGGGCCTGACTTCTTATCCATATCACCACCACCACTAATGAAATGTGGGATCAACACTTCAAGTCCATAACAAAAAAAATCAAATTTATGTTCAGTGGAGTTACACTATACCCATTCACCACAAGAAAAAAATTGATTCTGTTTTTAGTTGTCTTTTTTAATGAATGTGGTGGGTAAAGGATCCACCGTTAACTCAGATTTGACCGTTAGGTCAAATTGATTCTGTTTTTAGTTGTCTTTTTTAATGAATGTGGTGGGTAAAGGATCCACCGTTAACTCAGATGCCTACATCGCTATGCTGCATAGACTGAAGAAGAGTTTCCTATGTTTCCAACTCGGCTACATCGGACTTCCACTTATGTTGGCCCTTTAAAAAACGCATTCCTTGGGATCCAATTTGAGTCTGATGACGATGTTTTGAAAAATGATCAGTAAAACTGACGGTTGTAGCATTAAGATACCCAAGTTGCAAAGTTGCGGTGCATTACTTTTGAATGCTCTTTGTAGTTAATAATTGGAAAATGGTCTTCGGAGGATTTTTTCATGCCATTCCCTCCGATATTGATGAATAAATAGTGAAAAATTTATAGTTACCTTTGTAGTTACCTTTTATATTTACATTAATTTTGTTTAATCTCTTAATTTTGATATTTTATTTACAGGCCCGCATTTATGTGCCATCGCCTAAGAAATCGAAACCCACTTGAAGAGTTACGAAATTAAGGTCTTGAATTAAAGTACAAGTTCTCGAATCCAGTGATTAAAAGAAAACAAAGGAACGAAAGGGACAAAAGGATGCTTTTGCCAAATAAACTTTGTCCCTTGCCCCGGACAGTGTATTTTTTAACGAATGCATGTGTGTATATATATTAAGGTATGTTCAAAGCATCAACAGCAGCCGCCAAGCAGAAATGCGATTTGAGTTTGGCAAATCTGAAAGGGGAAGAAGGATCAGTGTTTCACGTTTTTACCAGTTTTTATTTCAAAAGCGTTTATTTTCAAAATTGCGAACGTCTTTTTTCTAAATTGACCCATGTCTTCCGTGAGACAACAGATTTAAGAGGTGAAGCTTTAGAACTCTCATCGAAGACTTTTTTTTTTTTTTGTAAATAATTTGTATAAAAGAGAAATCTATGAACTTTCATTTTTTTAATTAACAGTGGTGAGAAGAAAACGTTGAACGAATTTATTTCTAATTATGTTCTTCACACCGTACATCTTTATCACACATATGTACACACTCCCTTCCTATGTACAAAACGTCCCCAAATTGTAGCTAACAACAAATGCCACATCATGTTCATTCATTCATTAGATTTTTTTTTTACATTCCCATCGTGTCTTTGTTTATAAACCTCGATTTGTTTCGCTTCTATTTTTTTTTTATAAGGAAATCAATCTCGAATGATAATAATATAAATGTTGCTTATCCTTTTCTTTTATGAATTTGATAATTGATTGTAAAGGAATTGATGGTGTGTCTTTTTGGATGTGTAATGATCTGCAAGTATAAAGTGTGCGAGTTGTTCATACAGTATGCTCAAAACTTAGGATTGAAGCACTTCGATTGCTCAGCCTTCTTATTTTATATTTTTTATTTTGTATTGTGTGTGTGTTTGTGTGCATGCATGCATGCACGATCGAGCAAATTGTCTTTTGCGGAATGAAATCAAAAACTTATTCCGTGTAAATGGAGGACTGTCGAAAAATTGTACATAACAGAAAATCTATCATAGACAAAAAAAGTTTTTACTTACTCTGTATATATTATATATAAATATATATATTATATAAATATAGGTGTATACATGAAGCGTATTTTGAAAGGAAAGCAAAACAAAAAAAAAAAAAAAATTTGAAAAGAAAAAAAAGAGAAAAAAATGAATTGACGATTTTAAAGGTTTTAAAATAAATATAAAAAAAAAAATTTAACAAAGCTTGTAATATTTTACTTTTCATAATAAATTTTATTTGTCAAGTTTATTTTAAGCTGATGGTTTATGTTCCGTGTGTCATATTTAATGTGCTAACAGGGCTACCAAATTTTGCAAGTGTTTTTCATAAGTTAGAAAGTTATCAGTGTCACAGCTAACAATCAACTTTTTGAATTCTGTTTTGGTTGGAAAAAAATTGATTGAAATAACAAAAAATGCAAGGTGTATTCGAAACATTCACTGAATGGTCCCGTAGTTGAACAATCGCACTAATTAGGATGTTGCACTCACCCAGACGCAGTGAGACATGCCAACTAGTATCCAAATCACGACAGTTAAACGGAAGTGTGCACTACAACCAATTTAAAGCAATCTGTGTGAGAAGGCGTGTCAATGCGAAATGCTGCAATACTTCAACATCAAGTTTTGCTTCAAATTAGCCAAAACAGCGACGTTGAAAGTGTACGGTGTGGAACCGGTGAGTAAAGAGTGTTTCCGAGTGGTTTAAATGCTTTTGAGACAACGCGGAAGATGTCAAGGATGAGCTGCATTCAGGTCGACCATCAACAAGCACAACCCCAGACAACATCCAATGAGGGAGTTTTGAAATGGCTGCTGCAATGCATCTGGCAGGTTCGGCCACCGTTTTACCGAGCGGACAGTGGAATCTGCTCCACGACTATGCCTGTCCGCACACTGTGATCTGCGCGAGGCACTTCCTCGCTAAACGCCAGGGTACAGTTCTTGAACATCCTTATATTATCCAGATCTGGCACCTGCAGACTTCTTATTGTTTCCCCGCCTCAAACGAATCCTGAAAGGTTTACGGTTTTTTGACATTGTGGAGATCCAATAACGTGTGACAATGGTGCTTCGAGCGATACCAAAAAGCATTTGCTGACAGTTTCCAGCAGCTGCACAACTGATGTCAAAAGTGTGTTATAGCTAATGGCAATTACTTTGAATACCAGTAAAGGTATTTTGTTTGTATCTCTTATTTCCTTTATCTTGAGACCATTCACCGAACTTTTCGAACATACCTTGTACATACAAATAATAATCGTTTAAGTAACTTTTTTTAATTTAACCAAAACATTCTGTTTGGTGGGAAAAATAAAAAGACATTCACACAATCATTTCAAAAATTTAGAAAGATGTAAATTTTTTGATCAAATCCATTAATTTTTTTGAGGGCATTCCAGCATATAAATCTCAAAAGTTTTTCCATTATACCCTATCCAACCTACTTTGCGAGAGATATAAACAAATGCATGTATTAAAGTCAGATTCCATTGGTTGACTGAGCCTTGTAACTTCCGTGTCTCGATGTACTTAAAAATGTAATTCTCGAAACAAAACTGGAAAACCGATTTAAAATTATAACAGTTAGCCACAAATATGACTTAAAACATCCCGTGATAATTATGACGGCATAAATTGTTCAATTTTTAAAGAAACAAAGAAAAAAGTAGCCATGAGAGAACACGAAAACAAATCAAAACTACTTAATCCCTAAGAAGATTAAGTACAAGCCTCATTTCCATTGAATATTTTGGGATGATCTGGAAAGGCCGTTCGAACCTTACCTTCATCGAATCTCCAAGAATTACTTGAAGTTATCATGTTTGCATGGGCCAACATTCCTGTTGATCATTTTCAGTATCTCATTGAATCCATGCTCAAATGTATAGAGGTACTTTTGAGAGCAAACACGCTACTATACAGGCGTACTTAATAAAGTGGCAGCTCAGTGTAAATGAAAGCTATGCAAAACGCTTTAACAATGTTTCTCATATGTCAAATGTCTTGAACAGATTACTGATTTATTTTTGTAAAAAGTAATGTTTTATTTTACAGTAAAATTTGTCAACTGTACATGACTTGGACTATATACAAAGGCTTAAAAAAATAATCTTAACCCTAATTATACAACTCTGATTATGACTTTCAGAGAATATGTTATGTACAAAATATTTAAAACTATAAACAACATGAACACAGTTAACATCCGTGATGTTTGATGGCATTCTTCTTATAATCGTCATCTTTAAATAAAATACTGTAAACATATTTAAAAAAATCTTAAAGCAAGAGATGTAAAAGATGGTTTGTGTTCATAAACGTAACAAAAATTTCTATCCTTCGTGCTTGATAAAAATGGTTTCTTAAACCATTTAATGATATATCTTACATAATTACAGGTATCAGGATAGAAACAAGAAAAAGACACATTTCTCCTAGAAATGATTCGTCACAACACTTTCGAACCAGCCGTTCTTTTAATTTACAATGACTTGTTGATGTGAGGGACTATTGATTTACACCGTACTTGATCCTGGAGTGGCACTTATGTAATTGAATAAGGTGTACGAGTCTCTGTTAGAATGGGGGACCTTTTCTTCATGAGAAAACTGAGGAGGAAAAAAAAAATAGATATTTATAATTATTAACAACGAATCACATTACTAAATATAAATTTAAAATTTGCCCCCCCTCCCCCCTCACAACCCTTTTAATATATCCATAGCCCAAGGCAGTTTCTCCTCCCAGCTGTGTTCTGCAAAAATCATCCCAACCTACAAAAAAGGCAACACCACATCTTTCTCAAACTACCACCCTATCTCTATCCTCCCTTCATTTGCAAAAGTATTCAAATGCCTCTTGTATAGCCATTTGTCTTCCTACATCTTCTCCAAGAATCTTCTTTCCCCATCCCAATACAGATTTATACCAAAAAGGAGCACATCTACAGCTTGCGACAAACTTACAGAATTTATCATAACCAGTATGTCCAATAACCTCTTAGTGGACTCCCTATTTATCGACTATTCAAAAGCTTTTGATTCTGGTCTCCCTTAATGTCCTCCTCATTCATAAATTGTCCCTAATTTACAATGTTTGACCCCATAAATGCCCTAGCCACTAAACTTAACCATCACTTAACCACCTTATTTAGGCCTTTTTTCTCCTCTTCACTCCCCCCCCCCCCCCAACATTCAACAAAAATAAAATAAATCTACTTCAAATAGAAATAAAATAAAAATAGAATATTGAATTCAAGATAATACTTTACAATGCCCTAATTCAATCCTTGCTTTCCTATGGCTTAATCTTCTGGGGCACAACAACTAAACTAAATTTATTACTAATATTCAAACTTCAAAAATGGTTCTTGTGGATTTTACTTAAGCTCCGAAAACCAGACCCAGTTTCCTACCTGTTCAACTCGATGAATAATGAACTTAGAATAATCCCAATATACCAACTCTATTACATTAATCTAGCAACTTCATTTACAAAGCTCTTAACAATAGCATCAACACTCCCCTCCCCCAACCTTATAACACCCACCACAAAAACCCCTTCCCACCGACTCCATTAATTAAACGAAACTACTAAAATAAATCCATAGCAGTCAACAGACTTTGGATTTCCTTACCCCCGACTCTTCAAACTTCTTCATCTTCAAGTCCCGAATGAAAAAAATTCCTCTAACTTAACACCTCCTTTTCTTCAATCATCTTAAGATTATCAATCTGTTAAATTATTTTATTTAATAACCCAACCAGGGCTCAGCCATACTGGCTCTGGATAGCCATCCTGTAACCTTTCCTAATATTAACAACATTTAATAAATAAATAAATAAATAAATAAATAAATAAATAAAAGTATCTGTACAGCCTCTGAAGAAGTACAAGGGGCACTCTAAAAGTTTTTAGCCAAAAATACTACCGGTACATGCGTCCCAGTTGCATTGTGTTCGGGTGCACAATTCTAAAGCTCGTGCACTGTCAGGTAGACTTAAAACACAATGGAGTTGAAACATCAAGCATAGTATGCCATGACTTTCTATGATTATTCCAAATGCTTAGAAATGTCAGGATTGTTTTGAAACGTCCCCAATGCTGCATTCCCAACTCTGTCAACAATTTCGGGAAGGCCCATTTCTGTTACGGGCAACTATTTTGTCCGCACATTGAAGCTTGTGCAGCCATGATTTAACGACATGGGTGTTCAAAACTGAACTAGCTCTTACAGAGCCCCAATCTATACCCTATTTAACATCTTTGGGGAGAAAAAGAACACAGATTACAGATTTATACCCAGCCTAATAGTCAATCTTCTGTATTTTTTAGCCATTTACTTATTAACGTATGAGGGTGGCCAGCTTGAATTCTGACTATTCTCAATCACAAACTTTTACCCCCTTGTTCTATAATTTTGTGAGATACTTTTACTGCCCTTGGATTTTCTATAAGTCAGAAAAAATAAGAAATTATGATTGCAGCATGACTTTTTCATGAAACTTTGTTGAGGAATACTTCTCACTGACATCACGAGGGTCAATCATTCTTTGACATCCCATACATATACTTGCCTTTTCATGAAACATTTCAGACAATGATGCTTTCAGGTCCTTAAAAGTGAGCTTCATTGCTTCTTGGTATTCATGCTGATCGGAGACAATCAGCTTCTCATTGATCTGAAGGGCTTCATCACAGACTTTAATGAAATTCCTATCAATGAATAATAACTTAGTATAAAAATATGGGATATCAATCAATTTTATATTCACTTGCATCAGAAAGTACTAAGTAAAAAATTGATTAAAAAAATTTTTTTTTCCTTTACCTGTACACTTGCTTTAACTCTTTCACTTTATCTTTAGGATATTTTGAAATAATTTTATCATCTAAAAATGCCACAGCATATGCTAACGGACCAGCGTTAACCTAAAAGTAAAAATAAGAATGAAGGGAGTAATAAAAAAAAAAAAAAAAAAAAAAAAAAATTTTTTTGGGGGGTTTTTTAAACCCCCACCAAAATCACTAGTTCGGGTTAATCTGAGAGTTAGGATTAAAGTTAGGATGAGAAATGGTATTCACCAGCACCTAATCCTAGTATTAACACTCGAATTTAACCCGAGGAAATCTGCGCGTTTATCTTTGAGTTAAGATAACTTTCACGTCCACTCTTTAAAACCGCCATTTTTTTGCTTGCTTCAAATGGTTCGAACTACAAGCTCTCCTGTTTTTATACTACCCAGACATCTACGTTCAGGAATTTATACGACAACTTAGGCAACCTCTCCATGTTGGCGGTAATCGTGTTAATGGAGGGACATTCATTAATTTTGAAACAGAGATCGTTCATCACATGGTATTGCTTGATTGTTGAATATGGCTTACTCATCAACAAATAACTACAGGTGCTTTTTCCATTCCTCCATAGATGGTAAGGACCAATCACACATGGTGAATACAGTTTCAATTTTAATTTGATGTTAAGGTTTAACTCGGGGTTGCTCAACTCGCGTTTTAACCTTAGATGGTGAAAACAGCTGTACAGCGTAGGGTGTGTCTAAGAAGTCCAACCAAACATTCTAGTTTTTAGTATAATAATTTATTAATACTGCATATTCCTTACTTGTACACTTATGCTTCCTTGTAGTCTGAGCTGAAGTTTCTTCAGATCAATTGGCTGTTTTGAAATTTCATTTTGCAATTCAGCTACCCGTGTTTGCATTTCATCAATGGCAACTTCAATAGGTGATAATTCCACCACTTTTTTTGAAAATACTGGTATTCTTTTTTTGACATATGGAAATGAATACATGGCTGGAATAAAGCAAGAAAATGACTTTATTTGAAAAGTGATACATGTATATTTATGGATGAAAAATTTTTGATTAATTAATTTCCTTAAATATAAACTTTCATGCAATATAATCAAAATAATTTTATAAAAATTTAAAACGTAATAACTCTATATTAAAATCGCATATAGTAATACCCTAAACTTAATGGTAGATTAATTTCCAGAGCACGTCATGAGTAGAATCAATATTTTTCCTTCTATCAATGTGCAGCACAAATGTATAGAATGGTGTTGGGTGACAAAATACGCTGAACATCATAAAAAGCTCTGCTCCCAAAAAAGTATTGTCTGCAGGACTTCTGTCGCGGTTAAAATTACAAGTGGAAGCGTGATTGTTTTATTTAAAATAAAATAAGAAAAAGTAAAAATTCAATAATTCGATGCAGTTTTCACTGAAAGGCTTGTTTTGTTTTTTTTAATAATGAAAAATAATTTTATTAGGGATCCCAGACGTCCTGGTTTTCCCGGTACAGTCCCAGTTTTTCACAAGTTGTCATGATGTCCTGAAAAGATTTATTCGGGACGCTAATTATCCCGGTATATGATTGTGTTAAAATTGTTTGTATCTTAAAAAAAATGTGATTAATTTATTTCTTTACTAAGACCAATGCATACACACTTCTCTTCATGGCAGGGAGTGGAGGAACTGAGAGATTGCTGCTTGATCTAGCAAGAAAAATGTCAGCTGTCTTTAGTGCTTACTTCGCGTTAGCTGACGCAATTTTGAGGAAACACATGCTTGTTGCCGCAAGATTTACATAAACAGTGGAGCTTGAAAGAAATTGCTGTGTTTTCACAATCAGGTAAATGCTTGAATGAAAAATGGTCATGTAATGATTATGTTAACAAACGCATTTCTAGCCATAATCATATTCACATATAGGCTATTCATGTAGTAAAACTTTCAGCTGATGCATTATCTCTATAAACATGCTTCTAGACTAGGCTAATACTTTTTTTATTACCCAGATTTTACTAGGATTTAATCCCGAGAGCTCTCGAATCACTTGGAGATTTTTTCAGATACAAATCATAGATTTTTTTTGGAGATTTTTTTTATTGGCATTGTCCACAATGCAAATAAAAATAAAAAATTAAGTTTAGTAAAAAAATCCATACCCAAAATATTTAGGCATAGAGCCTGTAAACAAAAAATTAAAAAGAAGGCCTTTTATACAAACTTTCAATACATATTTCAAATTTCACAATCTAGAGTTCTATCGATTTTTTATTCCTTTTCTCGTCTTTTATTCCTAGCCATGAATGCAAAGTTGTGAAAAAAGTTCAAGAGAATATATTTTTGATTTGGAAACGTGTTACATTCTTTTTTGGTTTGTTACCTTAAAAGGGTTGAAAAAGAAATAATACACTGTAGTAATAAACAAAGCATATAGATCGTTATAATGTTTAACATTGTGCTTAGTTCTCAAGTTACTTTTTATGTGTCCCAGTTTTTTGTTTTGAAAATCTGGGATCGCTATTTTATTGCCAGTATAGTTACATTTGTCACCGACAGGTGGCATTGTAGTGGGCCACTGCTGCTCAACTGATATGCGACTGTGAATAGTGATCAATCTGAATGGCCATCAAGATCTCTAGAATGTATGCCTTGTGACTTCAATTGCAAAGTATGCAAAAATCTGCTAAAATCTACTGAATTCAGCGAATTTTAGCAATTCTGACTTCAGATTCTTAAAGACCGTCAAAAAGTAAAATAGGAAAGTCTCTAAGACCCATCCTCTATTCCTTTGTCTTCATCAACAAAATTGGGTTCAAAACTTCAAAAGGTCCACACATTCACTGCCTAAACAGTTGGGTCAATTGTAAAACACCAAGAATAAAACATTTCACAAATCAAATTAAAAGTTTAAGATTTCAAAGTTACCCTTCCCTCACCCTCAGGGGGTGGGGGGTCGAGTTTGGTGTCACTGGATAGCTTCTTGAAAAATATTAAATACACGTATATGTTTTTTTGTTTTTTCAATCCAATATATATTTTTCAAGATATTTCACTGTCCTGATCTTTTTTTTGTTAAACCCTGTAGAAGTTGAAGCTACCCAAGTCTATAGTATTACTGTATGTGCAAAATGTATTTTTTTAAAATTTGGTTTTAATTCTTTACTTAAAACGCATTAAACTTTTATGTAAATAAACAACTTTAAACACTCCTATAAAAAATAATCCAATATACAGGGTGCTTCTAAATTATCTCCTGTATTATACATGTTAATTACTCAAAAAGTATTACAGATTTTAATGTGATTTTTTTATTCACAAAGAAAACTCAAAAAGTTTCTTAGCTTTGCCTGACTTGATAATGAAACACACGGTTGGCACGTGGTACCATTGTTGGCGCGTTGTTCCATTTTTTGCAAAGCACAGTAAATAATGGCGAGTGTTCAAGAAAAAGCCTAATGCGTATTATGACTTGCAGAATTTAAATCAATGATTACAATTCACAGAATGTTCAAAACAAAGTTTAAAAAGGATTCTCCAAATCATAAGTCAATTAAGCTATGGCATGAAAAATTTTTAAACACAGGCAGCCTGTTACAAAAAAAAAAAAGCTGGTAGACCACAGAGAATAGAAAAGATCAGGGAAGAGTTCGATCGTAGTACCCGAAAATCACTTTGCCAAACGGCTTGTCAGCTGGATATGACAATGATATCCATACATACAATAGTGAAGCACCACCTTCGTCTTACACCCTACAAAATCCAGATGATGCATGAACTGAAGCCAGATGACCGACCGAAGTGCAAGAAGTTTGCTGAGGATATGCTCCAAAAAATCAACAATTATCCCATTTTCCTTGAGGACATTTTGTTTTCTGATGAGGCCAAATTCCATACTTCCGGAGCAGAAAACCGACACAACTGCCTCATTTGGGGCTCACAAAACCCCCACGTTCTAAGGGAGCATATACACGATAGCCCAAAGGTTAATGTTTGGGGTGGTATTTTTTTCCATGATCAAGTAATTGGACCTTTCTTTTTCGCTGAAGAACCATTACTGCTGCAACCTACCTAGATATGCTGGAGAACTACCTGATTCCACAGGTGGAAGAACTGCAGCCCAACATAGTCTACCAACAAGATGGAGCACCTCTTCTCTGGGGCCTGCATGTTAGGCAGTGCCTTGATATGAACTTTCCAGGACGATGGATTGGAAGGGATGGGCCAATCCTTTGCGATGCGAACCCTCTGGATTTTTTCTTCTGGAGATATGTGAAAGACAGAGTGTACAAGACCAACTTGATGACATTGAAACTCTCAAGAGCAGAATAATTGAAACAATCGCTGAAATTACCCTTGAAATGCTAGCCTGAACATGGCAAGAAATCGAGTTTAGAAAGGAGTTTCGCTTTGACGTCCTTCACGCCATAAATGGGGGGCACACTGAAATTTATTAAGGCATGCTAAGAAACTTTTTGAGTTTTTTTTGCGAATGAAAAAAAATCACGTTAAAATCTGTAATAGTTTTTGAGCAATAAACATGTATAATACGGGAGATACAGTCAGTGACAAAAAAATTAGCACCACCATCATTTTCACTGAAATTCTTTTAATGAAACAAAATTCCAAATGCTCTTTTGGAATACAGACACTTAATATCTTCAGAAACAATCTAGCTTCATAAAAATAAATTGAATGTCCACTTATAATTTAAAAAAAACAATTGTTTTACTCAGGTGATATTTCTGAGTGACAAAAAATTAGCATCAGCTACAAAAAAATCCTGTGAATGGTCTTAATATGTGGTGGATTTGCCTTTTTGTGAAATTACCTCAAAGATACGATTAGGCATCTTAGTAATTAATCCTTTAATCAATGAATGATCTAAATTTTCCCAAGCATCAATGATGGCACATCTCAAGTTAGAAGCATTTTTGTATTGACGATTGTTTTCATACACTTTTCGTGATAGCAACCCCCAAACATTCTCAATGGGATTCAAATCAGGTGACATAGCTGGCCATTGCAGAACAGTGATTTTTTTCCCCTCAAACCACCGTGTTACAACATGTGCTTTGTGGATGGGAGCATTATCTTGCTGAAATACCCAATCATTTGCAGCCATAATTGGTCCAAAATCGGGGGAAATGTCTTTCAGCAATGACAAATACCCTTGTGCATTGATTCGTCCACTGAGAAACTTCAAGTCACAATTCTTCTGGAAACCAATTGCTCCCCAGATCATTACAGATCCACCGCCAAGCTGTCTTCGTGAAAGAACTTGTTTTTGTTTTCGCAAATCGTGAAAATAGTATGAGAATCCATCTGGTCCATCAAGGTTGAACTTCTTTTCATCTGTGAATATGACATTTTGCCATTCTGAAGTCCAACCCATGTATTTTCTGGCAAACTGAAGTCTGTTTTCTTGATGACGGTTAGTGAGTGGTGGCTTCCTCTTGATGTGCTGTCGCAGAAGATGCGGGCAGTCATGGATCACACGCTGAACGTTTCGCAGATTTGTGTCGAGCTGCAGTTCATCACAAATTTGTTTTGCTGTTTGACTTGAGTTGGATGCAGCTCTGACAATCTGACGAACTGATCTTCCATTAAGGGCACGAGGTCTTCCAGAACCCTTGTAAACTGCATATTCCTGAAGATTTCTCAAATAGTTGGAAATAGCCTTTAGGCTTCTCTTCAAACGACGCCCAATTTCACGAATAGAGATCTTTTCTTGTTTGAAGGCATCAATTTGACCTCTTTCATACTCTGACAGCACTGAACCACGTCCCATCTTGTTGTATGTTTATTAATTAAGTTTTTCACTTGTAGTAATTGCTCTTACTACATGATAAAGTAAATATATCGCCCCTACTTGAGTTAAATGAGCCTAGCTTTAGAGCGAAACCATTTTTTTGTAGCTGATGCTAATTTTTTGTCACTCAGAAATATCACCTGTGTAAAACAATTTTTTTTAAAAAATTATAAGTGGACATTCAATTTATATTTATGAAGCTAGATTGTTTCTGAAGATATTATGTATCTGTATTCCAAAAGAGCATTTGGAATTTTGTTTTATTAAAAGAATTTCAGTGAAAATGATGGTGGTGCTAATTTTTTGTCACTGACTGTAATTTAGAAACACCCTGTAGAATCTATAGTTTTCTCACTTGCTAATATCGTTTTTCTTTTGCACTGCTGCTCCAACAACCCACGAGCTTTCCCATCAAGAGTGAAGGGCGTCTCAAACATGAACCTGTGAAGGTTATTGTTACGATCAAATTCCGTTGGCCGTTGTACTAGTTCGTGATCTTCAAAGAAGGGAACGACATGAGTCACTTGTATATAAGCGTAACGACTATCTAAATCTTTGGGGTCAACCTGATCAATAGAATTAAAACATTCAAATATCAGACATGTGTATGGAAACAGGTTTTGAAAGTTGATTACAGTAAATAGTCTTAACTGGCTATACCTGTACAGAATCCATAATCATTTTGACACATTCTGGACCAAACTTTTCACAATACATATGATAAAGTCTTTCAGAAATTTCTACTAAACTTGTCACCTTAGGCTCTTTGTAAATGTATTCCTTTCCAGAATCATCTTCAAAGTATGGCTGTAATTTGAAAGAAAAGTATTTCATGGGTCTTATTTCTATTATTAAGTGACAAGGGAACCATCCGAAACTGTATCATACAAAGTCTATGGCTATGTGAGCTCAATATTTTCGTTTTCACGGATTATTTTGAAAATCACAATTTCTTATTTTACAAGCATCAATAGTAGCTTTAGGTGAGTAACATATTTCAATTTGGTGTGAAACTATGAGATACAGGTTCAGTTGGTTCCCTCGTGAGTGGCTAAACATTATAAAAACTTACATTTCAATAGCTACATCATAAGATTGTATGACTACACTAAGAATCTTTAACTTATCAAATACTGAATTAGCATACCTGGCCAAAGAAGGCCACCCGATAATATTTTCCCAACAATCGTTTGCCGGATTTATTTACTTCGACAATTTTCGAATATGCCAGATGCAGCCTGCTGTAGCATTTTGCAAGGGCCTGTAATTCAGAAACAGAGTTATCTGGGGACACATTTCTTAAATTTGTAAAACCCTACATCACCAAAAACAAAGCACCTACTTCATAATCCCGCCGATTTTCATAAATTGGAATGATAACTCGATAAACATGACCGATCAATTCATAGCGTTCACCCTTCTCAAGATATTTGGCACATTCTTCTAATATTTGTATCAGTGTATCCTAAAAGAGAATAGTCCCAACACTTTTTAAATGGATTTTAAAGAAAAATAATATTGCTTAGAAAAAGTTACTAATAAGAGATGGGAATGTTTCGAAATCCACAATTTTTTTTAGTTAAATATTACCTCAGAGTAATGCATGTCCTGCATGCCTGCATCTTCCTTCAAGCCAGATTCATCTCGCTCTACGTTAGGTGACAGAGAGACAAAAGACTGACAGCCTTCGTTTAATAATCCTAAAAAAAAAAATATTTCAAAGATGATTAAAAAGTGATTGACAAAATTGATATGAAGGCTATTTCAAGCTGAACTTAATTAACATTATAAGATGAAAGCATTATGTATGGTTAAAGTTTGGTTTAGTACTTTATTATCTGGGGGTTCATGACACTTGATGTGAACCAAAATAAATTTTCTTTCTTTTTCTTTTGTTCTATACTGTATTTTCCAGACTATACGTCACAATTTTTTTTCAAGAATTTTGGCTCATCCCTGTGACTAATACTAGAATTGCTATGTACATATGAAATTTAGAAGATAATTCAAATGTTTGTCTCGATATCTTTAATCTATATTCATTTGCTGTATCAACATTGGCATAAATGCAGAACAGCATCCCCTAACTTCCTTGGCTGGTATCATTAAGACTGGCTGTGTTTAGGTTCTACATTTACTGCTGTGACACTTGTATACAGGGCCGGATTTTCCATAGGATCAACCTAAGTCATGGCCACAGTCAGGGTGGGGGGGGGGGTGCATATACTGAATAAATAACCACCAAATATTTTCAAACGGCTGTTTTTTTGAGGGGTAATCTTTACGTTGACCAGCTGTACAGTTTGACCTATCTTCAGCATTGCCAAACTCTCCATTTTATAACGTCAATAAAATTTTTCGAGCTAAAATTCCACTAAATGCACGGAATTCAATTTGGTAAATATTAAATATACCAATGCAATCTGGGTTAAAATTAGATTCCCTTAGAGTAATACACTTTAACCATACTCAACCTATAGATAAATTAAGCAAAAAAAAAAAAAAAAAAGTCCATTTGCTGTTTCTCTCTCGTATACACAATGCGAATTCAGATTTGGCATTATTTAGAAATATTAACTTTTGTTTTTTATTAAAATTACGTTTTAGATGATAGCTGAAATTATCTCTTTTAACATTTTCAAGAAAGCTTCAAAAACAGTTGTTACCTTTTTGTTTGAGGTATTCAGCAACCAATGCTGCAATGTGGACATAACACTGTGCAGCCTTGAAAGAAAGAGAAAGTCAATAAACAAATTTGGATTCAATATTTAGAAATGAGTTATTAATATATGACCACAAAAATACAAATAACAACTTAAAACAGCAGCTTCCTAATAAACTGCTCCTCGAGCAGAGTAGATTATATGGATGTACAGTTAAACCGTAAGATCTAGAGTTCTGAGTGGAATGGTCGATTAACAAAAAAGGGGAAATAACAAACAAAATTAGCAAACTATAAAAAGGGAAATTAATTCTCAGACATGACTTAATATCGTACTTCCCCCATCCAGGAATTATGACCCGTACTCCTCTTTTTTATTAAATCATCAAATATACCAAAATAAAACTATTATTGATCATTTCACTGAGGGCTCTAGATCTTGCAGTTTGACTATAGATCCTAAAATTTCAACAAAAGCGAGGGTTGTTAATCCTACTTTACCTCTGAATAATTGCCGTTCTTATTGTGATTCTGTGCCATGGTGTCCAACCATGTTTTCCTTAGCTCTGGTGTAGCTGCATAACTACTTGCCAAGTTGTACTGTAGATCTACGAGCATTTCAGGATCATTTACATGTTCTCTCATCTGAGTTGTGGCCATTAGAACAGTTCGAATTCTCTTTGTTAAATCTTTAACCTCTGAAGGAAAGCCTATCAAGAAATGAAGTATGAAAAACAATTGAAGAAAAATTAAAATAATTAAAATTTTATATTATCAATTTAATTTTAAAATTAAAATCCACTTATTCCTGATGCTACCTCACAAAAACAAATCATTAAATAGGAATTAAATCTCAGATAAAATCTGATAGCTATCCATTATTAATTAGCTTTGCATACGAGCCTAGCAAGAGATAAAAATGACAAAACATTTCTGTGGTGAGTGCTTTTTAACATTTTCTATTCACTGTACGACCATGCGTGAAAACAATCCACCTGAGATCTGTTCTCTCTCTCTTTGCCAAGATGAAATTAAGCTAACAGGAAAAACCTCTAGCAGCTATGGTTCAATGGCAAAGATGTCATTAAACCAAACGTTACACCCTGTGACCTTGCAAATGGAGCATGCAAAACATCAGAATGAACTTTTATTATTCTGTGTTGCTTTATACACAGCCTTTGATTTTTATTTTTGTGTTTGAAGCAAACGAAACTTGCAGTACTTTGTACAGTCTTGTTTAAGGGCTTATAAATCACAAACAATTCACACTTGAATGCTTCAGGTAACAGCCAAGCCATAACAATGTTTACAAAAAGTCCTAAAATTTAAATGTTATAAATTTCACAATATTTACTTATTTTCATTAACATACCCCAAAATCACAAATAAGAGCATGAATATAAATTGGATCAAGATTTCTTATTTTATATTCATATTCATTTGTAGTTAAATGTAATTTCTTATTGTAAATCCTAATAAATTTTTTATACTGCTAATAAAATTTTTGAAATAATTTCTTTATAGTTATTAATCTTCTGATTTAAAAAATATTGTTTTGAGCTTTTTTTGAGTTGTGTACGTTGGTTACCCCGCAGAGAATACAAGGCTGCAGGGTATACAGTCAGATTCATAAAGATAGGACCACTAAAAAATACACGAAAGTAAACTACTTTATTTTATTCTCTCTTAAAGAAATATGAACATTTTTTAAAGAAATTTTTATCAAAGATAAACTGAACATCGTGCTGTTTATACACCAAAATCTTACAATTAATTTTTTTCCTTTTAAACAAGTTTGCAAAATAATAAGACCACTGTTGACAATTTCCAAAAAAAAGACCATTTGTTTTAATATTTAATCACATCACCATGTGTTTTAATTAACACCTGAATACACTTAGGCATCATAGACAACAGCTTTTTGCACTGTTCAGGAGTAACTTTCGACCATTCGTCCAATAGAACTTCTTTTAATCGTTGACTAGTAGTTGTTTTTTTTTTCGTCGGATGTTTCGTTTTAAGATGCCCTATCTGGAATGTTTGGTGGCCAATTTTTATCTTTTTTAGCTTCCAACCGGCATTGAGTAGTCTTCACTGTATGGCTTGTGGCACCATCTTGTTGGAAGATGAGCTTTCGCCGTCCATGCAGTTGTCTCACCGATGGGAGAAGAGTCAATTGAAGAATGTCCTGATATTTCTGTCTCACTGTCCCATCTATTAGATGTAATCTACCCACCCCATTGCTGCACATACCCGCCCCCCCCCCCCCCCACACACACACACTATAACAGAAGCAGGAAATTTCACAGTGCACTGCAAACAACCTGGATGATATCCTTCATCAGGCCGACAGATGACTCTTTGGCCAATAGTGCCCATGGGTAACTGGAATGTTGATCCATTGCTGAATATTACTGCAACCCATTTGCTTTCAGACCATGTCTGGTATTCTCTGGCACATTGAAGTCATTTCTTTTTTTTGAAAGCTAGTCAGCAATGGTTTCTTCTTTGCAACATAAGAGTAGTAGCCCATTTTTCTGAGCCATCTTCGCGTGGTTGATGTTTAAGCTTCAGTGTTGGTAGCATCTCTCCAGTCGGCAGATACTTCAACAATGGATGCATGCCACTTCTTCATGGCTAAGCGTCTGAGCATTGTATCATCTCTGCGACTGGTCTTAAGAGCAGTACATTCTTCTTCTTTTATCCTTATGTATAATATTTGTAACACCTGTTTAGCTAATAAGCAAATCTGCAGCAATTTGACGGGTTGACAGACCTTCCAAATATTTCAGAGCAAAAATATCTCGAATAGCTTGGGTTAAGTCTTTCTTCCTGCCCTCTTTTCAAAGAACTAGGAGAAAAGAAACTGATAAAATAATTATATTGAAAAACACGACTAACAAGGCTATTATAAATAATCAGAAGGGGTTGCAGGCAGATAAAAAATATTTGTAAATCTTCAATGCACGCAAATTCATCGTTATAGTTTGAGTGGTCTTATTTTTTTGGAAATTGTCAACACTGGTCCTAATTATTTTGCAAACTCATTTAAAAAGAAAAAAATTAATTGTAAGGTTCACAATTAATATTCCTCCTTGAAGTTTGGTATATAAACAGCACAATATTCAGTTTACCTTTGATAAAAATTTCTTTTATAAATGTTCTTAGTTCTTTATGAGAGAATAAAATAAAACAGTTTACTTTCATGTGTTTTTCAGTGGTCATATCTTTATGAAGCTGACTGTGTACAAACAAGGGTGCATAGTATATGTATGAAAATATAGAACACAAAAAATATCATTTTTTTTAATTACTAAGTGCAATTATAGAGAATTTGTCATTTCTCAACAATGATTTAGGAAAAAATACAAAACCAAAGTTACATCAAATTTGTCCAAATGACAAATATTTACTCGGTTGCAATTCATGAAAAGGTTAAAAATATTCCAAACTTGACTTTATATAGCTTTATTGATGCTGTAGTTGTCTTTACATATGAAATTTTAAACACATTAATTTGATGACATATGCACAGAAAACTGAATTCTGATAATGAGTTTTCCTAACTTAGCAGAAAGCCCGAAGTTCTAGGGGCATATTTTTACCATCTACAGTTTTGTGAGGTCAAGCCTAGCACTGCTACCGACAGAAATAATCCTTCTTTTCAATTCTTGGTATCAATTCAGTGAGAAAAGACTTTTTTAATGCCTGTATATGAAAAAAAAAAAATCTCTTACTATAAAAGAACATCCAGAAAACGAAATGCTGGATACTTATTTCGAAGGCTATGCCTTCATTCTCAATGGGAAGAATGAGACTCGCCACTAGGTCAGGATCACATAGGACATTTGTAATTTTCATAAGTTTAAAAAATGTTTCCATTTCAGTACTTTTTATAATAAAGAAACATATAAGTAACAAACTAATGTAGAGACATTTTTTAATGGTCACTGTATATTCAGACTATACTTTGTAATTAAAACAGTATTATAAATGTCATAATGGAAAAGGTGTTGCCATCTTGCGGATTTTTCCAAATTGCGAATTCCTTTACACAGCTTCATAATTTTGAAAAAATGAATACACGTAAGACTTTTATGAAGTTATTTGACTAAAGCATTATCAATATTGAGGGAAAAATATATTAACGAAGAGCACAAAGTGACGGCGGTATGTTGGATTTGATCAACTAACTTTTTGATTGATTTTAATGATAAAAAACATACCAATAATATAAAATAATGAATCAAATAAAGTACAATAGAAAAAAATTTTAAACTACTATGTGCTAAGCATTCCTAACGATAAAACATCGGTAATTCCACTCTTAATTAAAAATAGTATTTACATCTACTTCACTGCCGAGTTATGTTCATAATACATATTCTTGAGTAAATTATTACTATTTTTTGAAGAAGAAATTTGCAAGGAAAAAAATTAAACCAGTTAGTAATAGTTTGCCAAATTAAGGCAGCCTTAATCACATGTCGGCATTTTAAATTTTTAAGAAAAAAGTAGCTGCTTATGCGAAGGGGAGGGGGAGTGCCTCTATAATCGGTCACCATTTTAATGATGATAATCGAAAGCCAACTGTGGATAATAACAATAATAAAGAAGTTTTTTCTTTATTATATTCTATAATCGGTCGCCATTCCAAATTTCGTGGAAAATAAGTAGCTCAAAAAAAAAGCCAGCTTATAACAGTTCTCATTAATTTTCATAATTAACTTTCATAGCCCCTCAAAACAGGCTGTATACTTAGGGGATCTAAAAACTTTTGAATATTTTAATCGCCATAATCATTACAAATTATGTTTTTTGTTGGCAAAACTCCCCGACCAGAAGTCATTGTCCACCATCTTGGCTTTTAGGAAAAGCTTACCGACTTGTAGAATGCCGACTTGCGGAGGGACGACTGGATGAAAATTTGATTATGACTACTGAAATCAAGCATAAATAAAGTAACACTCACTATATGACTGCATCGCCTTATCAGTGTTTGCATAATTATTAATGACAGACAGGCTCTCTTGAAAGCAGGAGTTATTCAAGCCAGTCACTTCCCCCAAAAGCTGAGATACTGATATTATTACCTGCAAATACGATGAGTAAAATAATTACAATGCAGCTTTTGATTCAGAAAGCAAACACAGCACACTTGTCTCATTAGCTATTTATGAAAACGCTCACTTGTAAATGAACCCGCGTCATTCCTTTACGCCCAGTGAATTCGTAATTGCTTCGCATAAGCAAATATAAAAGTGCACACGCATCGTTACGTGTTGTTGATAATTTTGAGTTGCAACACCGCAAAATCTACAAGATAAAATCTCCATAAATAAGAATGGAACAAAAATCGTTGGAACAATCATTTCTTTTTTAAGTTCAAAATGATACCAACCTCGTAACACAGTTTACCGCACAAGATGGCATTTCCTTTAAAAAGTGCGGATTGAAATTTATTTATGAATGCACGCAGTGCGGCAAAAACGTGCCTCTGCAGCTTTTCTGATTGCCCGACTTGAAGAAAAGAAATGTGGATATCACAGATTTTATTCATAAGTGAGTTATCGCCATTACTGGATAATAACTGTTCCTACAAAGAAAATACAGAGAATCAAGCAGGAAAAGATAAAAACAGAATTTCATTTTTGAAAAGCTATAATTAATCTTAGAAGTAAAATTTAAAGAGTATTTCTTTAAATAAAAAATGAACGCACCTTAAAATGAGAAGTATACAGTCCTAAAATATCAAGGCAAACAAGCCCAACTTCTGTTGCCATATTGGCTTCAAGAAGAGCACGATATAAAGCATCAGCATCAGCTGACACTGACGTAGTATTAGCTACAAGAAAATAAATCATTTAAAAATAAACTACTGTATATTATTAGAATATAGAAATGCAAATATCAAAAGACAGAAAAAAAAAAAATCAAATTGGGGATCCAATAAATGTGCACTTCAGCATTTTAACGAAGAAAAAAATGAATTATGGATAAGTACCGTAATAATTTTTTTTTTGAGTCCAATATGCAGAAAAAATAAAATTTACGTTAAAGAAAATCATTAGTACGTATTATAAAATATAAATATTTATAATTTTACGCGATTTCACTTAAGGATGTTTTCGCTTTAACAACGTTTGAAATCAAGCAAAAACATGGAGCTGAATCTTCAGCTTAAGACAAGACCTCGGTTTAAAAACGGACTGAATATGCATTCATTCCTTCGCACCAAGCTGAGGTTCACCACTCAGACTCGCTTTCGATCAAGCATGAGCACAGCCATAATCTCGCACTTTCTCATTTGAAAAAGGGTATTCACAGTAAAACCCGATTAATACGTGACTGCTTAATACATGATCCCCTTTACAATGTGATTTTCTTTTACTCCCTTCCCCTTGAAAGCTATTTCTATGTAAATTCAGCCTGTTAATACGCATTTTTTTTTCTCACTGATTCCAGATAATACGTAATTTTTGGCTCAAAAAATTAAGAAATTCATTTAAATTATGTATTTGCAGAATTATTTTTAGTCATGCAATATTCAATGATGTTCCGCGAGTTCTGATTTGGTTCTATTGGACATAAACATCGAAGCAAACGTTCTTAAATAACCGTGAATTCTGATCGATTTCATCGGAGTTTAACAATGACTCACGTTTTCTTCTATTTTGCCATAGCAAAATACTGATAGCCGCGAATTTTGATTTGTTCTACTGAGACGTCATTAAATGAGGAGGAAATAGCCCAGTAATGTCGCAAAGGAAATCGAGAGAAAGATGAAGAGGAAGACAGTCATATAGAAGGCAGAGACCCTATTGAACAGTCCGTGTCTTCAAACAGACTTAAATAGTCGATTTTAGACGAGATTCAGTTGTATATCTGTACAGTGATAATGTTCCACCTGATCTTTTACGCTGGCATTGTACTTTAAAGAATGTAATTTCTAATAATTATATACAATCATGTAAACAGACTCAAATAACAAGAGTTCTATTCAGAAATAAATAAAAAGATGCGTGTGTCTGAAGCTTATTTCGTAGCACAATACTTTTGAGTTTTTCAGCGAATAACAAACAATTGAAGGGCTCGGGGCAATAAGGATGTAACCCACAGGAAGAATTTTTTAAGAAAAGCGATGTTATATTTTTAAAAAAATCAGTAAATCTGTATGGTTGATGTTTTGCTTTACTGTGATCGCAGTTTACTTGTGCAATTGTTATTGAAACGTACTTTAAATGGATTTCACAAGGGGTAATTATTACGATTAGTAAGACTTCTTCCTGTGAGTTACGTCCTTATTGCCTTTTTTTTTTTTTTTACCCTGTTTTACAACTCATTCATTGACTTACCCTCATATATCATCAACTTAAACTAAACAAAAATTTACTCACTCATTGTACTTGTTTCACTATAGGCACTGACAGACCGTCCACTAAAATTTGGAGGGGCCATTCGGGCTGGAAGTGTCATTGCTTTGGGTTGGCCTATATTTGGCATCTGATTTCTAAGATAGAACAGAAGCATATAAGTAAAGAAAAGCTTACGTATTAAAGCTAGAAAGTACAGTTGAATTACCTAGAGCTAATGAGCTTCTTCCCTAGATACCGAAATTGGTGCAAGCAAATTCTAGGAGAAAAGAGGCAAATATTTAAGAGTTTAAATAAGAAATCTGTCTCTAAAATTCAAATTCCCCCAATAAAAAAAATAAAAAATAACTCACTCCAAAACTTGGAAAAAGTCGAGAACATCCTGTTCCCAACACTGTTGCCACCATCCTATCAATAATTCTACAGAAAAAAAAAAAAAGATTCAAAATATATTTAATTACCATAGATGTCTTAGTTATTAATTTATTTAAAATGCTAAAAACTATGCATGTAGCATTTATGAAGTTGTAAGGAGTGCTCAAAAAATAATACTTCCTGTTTTTTGAAATAATTAAAAAATAGAAATTTATGTTTCGAACCAGGAACCAGAGTATCCAGACTCGTTGCTCTACCACTGAACCATCGTAGACACAGGAACTGATGCTACCACTGGAAAGAGGGGGGTCATCAAGCTTGTTGAAAAACCCAGTAGAGGTCTCCCTGGTCTCAGTGTTTTAGATATGGCGACTCGGCAAATGAAAAGCATTTTGCATCCTCCAATTCAACAAGTGCGATTCGGTGATAACTGTCCAGCACGAATTTACAAGGGCGAGTAAAAAATTATCTACACTTTCTCCATAACACACCTTCCAGATTGTCATACTACCTTCTGTGCATGCATGCTTAAGAGTTGGTATGACTGCGGTCACATGCGAAATTTGATCTTGGTCACGTCACTGGCCTTCCGGTTATTACAGTGTAAACAAGTCCGCCCCATTAGCAGTTTGCACCAAGGAGGAACTACATTAAGCTCGTCGTGGACGATTTGATGGGCAGAACCATGACTGATGTTCAAAGAAAATGCTACCTCATCAATGTTAACTTGCCTATTCACAAGAACCATCTATCGGGTTTGCTGCATCTTGTCGTCCAGTGTATTCGGACAAAATATTTACATAATTACCCAGAGTTTGCACTGCTATAGAGGCAAGTTAATGGTTCATATACTTTTAGAGCACACCTTTATAAAGCCTGAAAAATAACTGATATCTACCACAAGCGAATCTATTTGCATTTATCAGTCCTCTAGTGGCCAATGACTGAAGCTTTACATAACCCCCTTTGGCAGCCATATTGGAACATCAGACTTTACTCACAGCATGGCAGATAATGGTGCAGCTAACTATCTAAGCATGAACTACGCTTTATCCATCACTGTTTTATTTTTAACTTTTTCAACACACAGTTACAACGAATTATCAAAGTTACTGAAATAATTACGCCTGAAATGCTGAAGAAGAAATGACAAGAAGTTGGTTATAGACTGGATATTGTACTTGGCATTCGAGAGAAATATACAGTTGATGAAACCATAAATCGGCTCGAAAATTTACATGATGTTGAAGAGGTTAATTTTCACAATGACTGAATGCAATCAATTTAACCATTACTTTTTAGCCTTTTACCACAGAATAACATGCTACTTTGTGCTTTTACCGTGATTAAATAGAAAAGGGGGTATATATCAATTGGTTAGAGGGAAGGGGGGGGGGGGTCTGATTCACTTACCTTGCTTGCTTAATCAGCGATTGTGCGATAGTGAAAATTAGATGAACCAACACGCAAATAGGCCCTAAATAGTTCTGAAGATTTGACTCTTATATTTTTGAATTATTTGGGTTTATGAAGGCAAAGGAGTTGACTGCGAAGAAAATCAGAAAGCCACCAGACAGAAGGTGGTAACACAGAAAAGCTGAGCATTTAAAAACTGCCTCCCCTTCTACCAAGCACCTTTGTCTTTCGTTACTGGCATTCAATAAAAATGCATGCAATGGATATAGAATGTTCATACTTGTACAATTAGCTACACCATTGGCTGCCATGCTATGACACATGGTCTGACGTTCCAATATGGCCGCCAAAGAGGGTAATGTCAAGCTTCACTCATTGGTCTCTAGAGGGCTGACGAATGCAAATAAAATGAATTAATATTGTTCAAAAATATTTACTCCCGTTACTAACACACCTTCATTGATATTCTTTATGACATATAAAAAACAGACAAGCAAATCCTTCACTTCTGCTTCGTCTAATTTATCATAGCGTACAGGGGCTGGTCCTGAAAATGGTATTGATGATTGAGATCTGAAAGTAGAAAATAAAAAAAAAAGCATTATATAATATTCAACAAAATATTTATTCCTAAAACTGTAATGTAGTGCACTATTTCTACCTGCTATGCCTTCCAGAATCAGCTTTGTCAAACTCTTTATCCCTGTCTCTCTCTTGGGATGGTATGGACATAGTGGATGAAGATGATGTGCTTTCTAGTGAAGCAACTGAAGATGCATTGCTGCTGAGAGGGGGTTGAGTAGTGGTTAGAACACCTAGTTCAAATAATTATCAAAAATGAATAAAAGCTTAACCAAAAAAAAGTTTTATGGCAGCCATGAGAGAGCAAAGTGAACTAGAAAAATTCCCTTAAAACATGAGCAACTTTCCTGATTCTCTATTAAAAATTCCATATACTTTTTTATTGCTTTAATTTTTATATTTAAAAATATTAAAAACCGCATTCTAACCTTGTCCTGCGATGACTGAAAGGTAGCTAGAATCTCTACGATGTTTGTGCGTGAAAGTAGGACTACCCTCATGGTGGCCGTTATTATATCGGCCCGAACCATTGTATGGAGAATTTAGTGGTGTTTCTAATGCTGTGATGCTGCCATTACAAATGCGTGCTGGTGTGTTTATTTGAGAATTAGGATTATTGAGTCGGTTCCAATTTTCTAATATAATGGATATTAAAGGCAAATATAAAGATGTCACTCTTGCTTGTTGTACCTACCAGAAAGAAAATGAAACTTGTTAATCTAGTAAAATATGCAGAAGCTTTCAAATAAGGATGGTGGTCCAACGGTAACACAGAGAAATACAAAATTGTTTATTATTTTAGTAGACAAAGCATTAGGGATGGTGGTCTCAAGAGATTTTAAATGACATCTGTCCCCATGCACATTGGAACATACAGCAGAACATGCAGATTTTACAAACTCGAATTTTTAGAAATTCCGGAATTTACGAAGTAATTCTGAAATCCCGACCCCAATAATGTAATTTTCTTGTAATAAACTGTCATTTTTACAAAGTATTTTTAAAACAAAATACGGTTTTAACGAAGCCATCAACAGTAATAGTAAAATTTTCATTAATTAAACCAATCATGTTAAGCTTTTTTGTTAAGCAAATGATACCTATCTCTAATTGGTCATGTAGCAAATAAATCATTGGAAGCAAACTGTCTCATAACGAGCTGTGTGAATCTCCTGTTGTTGATTAATACTCCACAATCCAATTCTGAGTGATTTCAAATTGTAGTTAATTTTCAATTATCTTAAATTTAACTATTGGTTTTCATTATCACCTCTTTTGAGTAACAATTATTGTCATGAGAACTCTGGTTGCAATACATATTAACTGTTAATGGTTCGGACTGCAATTTGGGTTAGCATGTCTGTCATGATTATTTAGTTGTTAGTTTATATTGTTTGTTTTATAACATATTTAACGCAATCGCCTCTTTTTTTTTTTTTCTTTCTCTTTCTTCATTTTGTGTTTTTTGTGGAAACAAAAGGGTAACTTGGCTTCCAAACATCGGTTAACATGGCAACGAGGATCGTTCGTTAGGAAGGGTGAACGGGGTTCGAGGTTGGTGAACAACCGAGTCTGTTGCTATGCAAAACTTTAACAAATAGGAGTGCCTTTTACTGGCGAACAGATAGAGAAAATCTTGAAAGCAAAAGGCTGATTGGGTAGAGGCTTTTCCTGCGCTTTATCTTGGAGATCTACCTAACAGGGAGGGAGGGGGGGTAAAGTCACACTCTCGGAGCAGCCCCTAAGAGGGATAGGTACGACCAAGGAGAGAGCATGCGTAGTGTTTGAAATATGCGCGGGAGCACTGCAGGTTGGATGCAGAAATCCTATGCACAGATTCTAAATATGGGTGCATCAGGATCACGCTTGGTAGTGAGCAAATCACATGTGAATGCTAAATCATGAAGGAGGAAATGTAAATGTTCGAGCAAAGCACTACATTGCTCCCCCCCCCCCTCCCCCAATAAAATCCTGGCTATGGCCATGAGTGGGGATGAGAGTTTTAAAGGGTTTTGATAGCATTGTATCTGTTTTATATGTAGATAAACTTCTTCAAGATGGCATCTATTTTGTTTGTTGTGATCTTTATGGTTTATAGTGATTGAATTACTATCGTAAGTCATGATGATCTACCAAAACTAACTCTAAATTTGGGGCTGGCCTATATTTGCATGCGACCCGTACCGCAATTATACTAACTAGAGAATGTGATAGTGATATTCCCTATTAATACATTATATTCTTAATCAACTGTATTTCTTACAGATGCAATTTCAACAAATCTATATCAAAAAACATGTTACTAATATGGCTTTGCTGGAAGAAATATAATAAAATGAATAGACATAAACATAAACATAAACACAGTAATACACATAAAACAAAAGGATACATAAACAAAAATAAATAAATAAACTTATACTAAAAAGGAAACACATAATGAAAGAATGATAAAGTTTAATAAACTTGCTTTATTTTGATATCTGTCATCGAAAGAATGTTTTGCCAGTATATTTCGCAAAACATTTATAGCTATCCGTCTGACATCGTAAACTTCATTGAGGGCAGTGCGAATTTCTTGAAGTAATAGTCCAACCAAATAATGATGTCGGCAAAATTCCTCTGATAAGCAGTATTCGTGTTCTAATTCTAAATGCATAACAAATGAGAAATCCTTAAGAAAAACATTAAAAAAATCCAGGAATGTAAACAGAAGAAATGAAAAGTAAAGTCGAAAAGGAGAAGTACTGACAATAAAATTAACAACATAAAAGCAAATTAAAACAGCACAAGGTATAAAAAAAAAATACAAATGAAAAGAAACAATAATAATAATGATAATAATACAAAGAAAGGAGGTTTTCAATAATAACATCATTGATTAGAAATGCCAGATATTCAATTTAAGGGGGTCATTTCCACTTCATTTTTTTCAAAAACACCTCATAATTTTTAGATCTATATTACTAAAAAAGAAATCTAATAGTTTCAAGATAATTGTTCATGTTAATTCGCTTTTACAGGCTAACCCAAAACCTACCTACCAAGATAAAGTTCTTTTTGTATTGGGACAAATGATCAGTTCATATATATGAACTGGGAATTATAAAACAACATGCTCGATGTTTGCCATCAAACTCAATGATTTTATGCAATCAGATTGCAAAATTGGTCACCGCCTTTTGAGAATTTCTGTTGGAATGGCAATAATTTCACACTCGATACATATTTGCAGCTTGTCCAAGGTTCTTAGGGTTCATCTGTCCTTCACATGACCTCATAAAAAGAACTCTAATGAACGGAGTCAGGTGAATATGGGGGAGGTAGTCGATGCCGAATCCCTAGTGTTTGGGATAATCCAGTGCGATGACATACCAAGAACATACCACAAAATTTTCAAACAATTACACTTGTACTCTGCAGTTCGGATCTTAATCCCCGACCTATTTTACTGAGCATTCATATTAACTTCTGCAGTTCTCAAAAAAAATTTATTTAAAGACTTCAGGAATTCACTAGCTGCTTTTTCCTTTTCGAATCACTTCTTCATGCTGTAAATGATTTCTGATTGGTCATTGGTGATGAAGTGTTCTTCTCTTCTTCCGAAGAGTTTCAGCATCGCCGTCTGCCATGGTTGATTACCACTCGTTATTTGAGCTCAGCCTTGAATGGAGGAATGCCAAGCTATTTTAATTGGGAAAGCCGTAACGGATGATGCGTCGAGATGTCGTGCACAGAAATAAGTTGAAACTGGGCTTCAAGAACCTATGTGCAGAGTATATGACTAACTGAGAAATTGACATTTAATCGGGAGAGTAGGTTTTGGATCACCCTGTAAAGAAGAAATCTTAATTATGATCTCTATTTTAACTGGCAATGCTATCAATGGAGGCAATGTTAATAATGAAAATAAAGAATTAGTGCATTTTTAATGAGCGAAAAACATTACACATTTGTATTATGTTGACAAAAAAACAAACCAAAGGGAAAAGTGGCTGTGTAAAGATTTTTACATTAAATGTTCGTAATACATGCTACCAACAACATCCAACATACTGGCAAAAGTGAGTGAGGCAGTAAGACAATTACATTTCATTTTATTTTATCCCCATTAAAAAAATGGAATAAATATGCTGATGGTGCAGCCTATCCCGAAAAGCCTAACCGTCTTCGTATGAAAACAAGCAAACGAAATTTAACTGCATAAATTTCTCCAAAGAAAACCTCTGAAGAAGGCACTTATAAAAATTTTAAATAAATCTCATTTATGATAACATTTATTTTAAATTATTACATTAAATAAGAACTTTAAGTAACATCAAAAGAAATAAGCTAAAATCTACAGAAGCAAGAGTATCTTAGCAGTAAATTACGCATAGAGTGTGAAGATGGCAGTTACGGTAACGCTCCAGTGCAAACTCGTCTGGCTTACCTGGGCCGAGGTCGTCTTCCTCTGCGGCCAGATAAACAGAAACCAGTTTTAAAAAAAAATTAAATCAGAAAAATAATATTGTTTTTGAAAACTAAAACTAGGTGGGCTGAGGATTAAATATCATCCTCAGATGAGTTTAATTAAATCTTTATTCTAAATTTAGAATTATGCCTATGGGGAATATTTATTTAATTTAACATTTAATTTATCATACTGCACTTAATTATTGCGAAAAACAGCTAATTTTTAAGTAAAGTAGAAATTAATTTTCTTATAGGGCACATTAATATTAAACTGTCAAACAGTATTAAAAGAAAGAAAAAAAAGAATTTAATTTTCTTCCTGTAAAATTTTTGTCAACCATTGTTATCCAGAACAATAAACTGGAATACATTTTCCTTTAAAAAGAAAACAAACTAAACTAAATACTTACAGGCTGAACTGCGTTAATACGAATCTCATGAGACTAGAAATTTTGTTCGTATTATCTGATAATGAAGGAAATGCCGATGGTGCAGTGTTATAAATCAAGTCTCAGAAGAGATTGTTAAAATTACTCGTCATTCATTTATTTCAGATAAATATTTGGTTATTGAAGTTTGTTTACATGAATGAATATATAGTAGAACTTGGATATTACGAACTCGGTTAATACGGAAATTTGCTTAATACGAAATTTTTTTGTGTCCTGACCCAAATTACTATTTTTCTTATTAAATTCTTCTAATATTATCAATGATTTTTTATTTACTTTTTGATGCTCTCTCCGAATATGAAATAAAATCAAAAAATTCGAAAAAAATTGGCAATAGAATGACCAACTTCGCAAATCTAATTTATGCATAAGGAGATAGGACTGGAGATTCTTTTAGGTTCATCTTGATAACAGAACGCAAATACTATAATTTAGGATAATAACACGCAGCAATGGATAGGCCGCAGTGCTGAAATTCATTTTTTTCTAAAATAAAAACATAAGATTGGCGGCAGCGATACTTACGCAGCACCCCCCTCCCCCTTTACGGTAGAAGTGTAAAAATAAAACTAATTGGCTTAATTTAAGAGCAATATATAATTTAATACATTCGATATACATAAAAATTGTACTTGGTTTACAATATTGGCGATACCATAATAGATAAATTAAAATCACTACCCTAATCGAAACCTTCAAAATTGAAATTTTTGGAATCGGTATGAAAAAAGGAGTCAAATATTCTTCTTGAAGATTCAAACGTCCTTCTTCAGTTTCTTTATTTTCATCATTATAGTGTGACATTCCATGTCAGTGAGTGTCACATGGGTCCGGCGGAGAATGTGTAGGGGTTTATTTGGTCTTTTTTTTTTATATAAAACTTTTGGTGGTAGTTTATAATTTTTTTTGTTTAAATCTTTTCTCTCTTTGTTTCTCTTGAAAATGTTTATTATTTTAGCTATTTTTTTTTTAGCATCTAATTTTATTAGTAAAAAATAATATTTATCTTTGAGATGTTTAACTATATTCAGTTTAAAAGGCTCTTGTTTTTTTTTTTTGTAAACAATTGTTGACGATTGCTGTTGCAACGATGTTCGTGCAACAGGAATCACCATTGTTGCTGAGAAGGCATTGTTGTTTTTGAGATCTTTTCTGAGAAGCTATGCGATCTCAGCTGTTTTATTATTGTTGGGTTTTTTTTGGATATTTTTTTTTTAAGTTCGGATTTTTTTTTTTGATTGCGAGCAACCGCTGGAGATAGGTGGGAACGCCGAAAGGTTCGAGTGCTGCTGTGTTTTGTTTGGTTTTTTTTTACCGATGTTTGAATTAACATTTATTTAATTGCTACTCCGTGCAAAGTATTAGATGCAATTTATTCGTAAAGAAAAAGTATCCCAGGTCCAAGAGAACTCTGACGTTATTTACCCTGACTGATTGTCATGTTCGATCGGAAACTGCAGATATACGTATTATAGGAAGACAACGAGCAATGTAGATGTCATTTTGGTGAGTCCGTTCTATGTTGTGTTTTGCGTGAACATATATATTCAGGCGAAGATTCGGTGCAACGTTAAGTGACGGGAAATTAACTGATTACAGATTTTTAAAGAGAACAGTTGTCCGCATCGCGCAGAGACTAACGTAGAAATTAATATGAACGGCGTAAACAAACATTATTAAGATGTTATCATGAGGTCATATTGTCCCGATTTAGATAGTGATTGATGCATAAGTAGAAATGGACATTAGTAGTTACATAAAATTTACGTTTAACTTTATGGTAACGTCAGGTTGACACAACTAAGACTTAGTGCAGTAGGGACAGGAGATCTTGAGTGGAACTGCATTCTTTAAGGAAGTTGCACGTTATGCCCACGTGGGAGTGTCAGTTGCTCTAATTGAGAAAACGTATGCCGATTACGATCTCACCGGAGTGCATTTTATGCTACCTTAATGAGTAATGCACACATTGAGTACAGACAAGAGGTTACTGCAGGCCTCCTCTTATGTGATAATTAATCAAAAGGTCTGCACGACACTTGTAGGCGTTGAATCTAGGATACAATAGATTCAAATATGTGTGTAGGTATAGATTCACCAATGCGTGTGTGAAAAAAGAATTGAGTAGCGTCTTCCTATATAAGGATTGTCCTGGACCTCTGAGATGCGTGGTGATAAACAAAAATCTGTCTATTGAAATTCTGACGATTCCGATTTTGAAGGATTTTAAATGAATTTTATCTCTCAGAACAATAACGTAATGAATAAATTTTTCTTCTTTAGTATTACAATTATCCGCAGTTTCTTGGTTTGGTTATTATTGTAATATGATGTTCATTAACTTTGTTTTCAATGCACATGGGTGCGTGCGTTTTTTATCAGGGAATTTTTCTCAAAAGATCAAGTAACCATATTATATACTGAAAATTACAGTAAATTTCAACAGGTGAAAGTTTACCATTCAGTTTAATGAGCATTATCTAAATCATGAACTGAAATTTATCAACGACCACTATTTAAAGCCAAATATTTCCAATCTAAATGTTCTGGGTAACAAACAGCTTAACAATTTTTACAATCAAACATTTTAGAATTCAAAAAACCAAATTAAAATTTTAATAGCACAAGAATTGTGCATTGTTTATAAAGGTTTAAAAACATCAAAGCTACCGTACCTTTCATGTTAATAGGTCCGTTTCGTCCAGATTTTACTCGAAGCAGCGGCAAGTTCAAAGAAATGTAATGCTCGTGTGAGATTACAGTTTGCAAGAACGTAAATTTGTAATCTTGCAAAATCTACAAAGGAACGATATTTACGATAAATAAATTAAACACCAAAGAATTTTAAAAAACATAAAAGAATAAGTCGTCAACTTGAATAAAATACTCACTTTTGGATCTCCCAAACTAAACCGATCCATATAAAATTTGATTAGCCTAAATACAAATCCTCGGTCCATAAACGTCAAACATTTCTGTATCATTAAAAATGAAGTTCACGTTTTAAATCATTAAAAAACATTTATTATCAATTCCTGAATTATTAATGGTTTTACCTTGATAAAACCAGCAAAACTTTGGTTGGCCTGCCTTGTTTCAATGGGCAATTCTTTGTATTTGAGAATTATTAGAGGAATAAGAACTTCAAGTAATTTTTGAAGTAGTACGTGATACTCTTCAGAAAACCGGTCCCCTCTCTGGTCCTAATAAAATTAAAAACTTTCTTTCACCTTCTTAACAGTAATAAACAACTTTTGTATGGTAAAGAAAAAGTCAATGAATAACTACACTATGTTTATACGTTTAACATCGTTCTGCTGCTTTTCAATGGACTCTTAAAACTAGAGAACGGGTCCTAACGTTCATTTTAACGATTTTTGGAATTGTTTGTTACAAGAGGCACTCTGAAACAAACTCTTTCTAGTTAATAATTTGGCAGTATGGCAAATCAAAATCTGGATGGCTTAAGCATATATTTTTATCTTCCTGCCCATCCATTGCAAGTTTCATTAAATGCCCCTGCCATACAAAGGTCGATTCATATTTAGGCAAACAAAATTGGTATGGCTTATTTTGCAATAGTGCATGTCATTGATTTCCCAAAACCCTTTTGAGTAGGCCAAAACCACAGTACTCCACAGAGTCAAATTTTGCTTTTGGTGAAACTTTGTGCAGCATTAATTCTCCATTATAGCTACACCCGTCATCCACTATAAATCCTTTAAAAAAGGTTTTCTTAATACTGTATTTTCGCGAATATATACTTTTTACATCTGTGGGAGGAGAATACAGGGAATGCAAGAAATGATACTGACAGCACGTATATTGATGCCCCATGGGAAAAAAAGGGATGGCAAGGTTTCCAAAATTTTTTTACATAAAATTTGAATTTTCAGGGATATACAAAGGTGCGGGTTATATTCGTGAAAATACGGCATATTAAAATGGGAGGTGAAAATAACATGTATTTGAAGCAACAGTGGATGATTTGAGTTCATTAGGTGCATCAGTGGTCTAGTCCGATTTAAATAGGTAGTACATGACTGAAAGGTGCAACCCAGATTTAATTTTCGTCTGATGAAGGATGAACTTCTCCAACATGGCTGCTGTCATCTAAGATGTAGTTCAGGCAATCCAATGGATACAGAGACTTCTTCAGTACTGAAGAAGCTACAGAAAACTCAAATAGGGAAATTTGTAAAAGATTAATGGCAAATAGATATAGATCTGAACAATTCTATTGCATTAACTCTATTTACGATCTGTAATAGTATACAAGAGAAATTAATTTCAGAGCACCCTTTGTATATTTACGTGAACTCACAGCATACAAGGTGATTCTTAGTCTCTCTGAGATTTCAGAAGCTGATAGCACAATAACCTTGTATCAGCAGATAGATAATCAGTCAAAGTCTGCATCTGTAATAGGTGTATGAAGCACTTGCAAATTTCGTCATTGGAGGGCAGTCATAACAAAAAATAGTGTTCATGGGTGAGCACAAAACTTTCGGGCAGAGAGCATCTGACTTAAGCCTATGTGATTTTTATTCATGAGGTTACATCAAAGATCGTGTCTTCATGTCCCTTTAGCTATGTGATTTGGACTGGCTGTGAGAGAGCCACTCATGCAGTCACTGCCATCGATCACCAGATGTTGGATTATGTATGGCAAGAATGTAATACAAGAATGATAGGCATATTTGACAACTCAGATCTGATTGAATATGAGGCACAAAGTGGTCAGCAACTGGTTCTGACTGACTGACTGCCCAGAAAACACGTTTGGCAGAAGACTTGTGATGTCATAATTTAGAATCATGACGTAAAGGTCAGTCGAGAAATTCTAGACTGAGAAGTCAGAAAATTAATCAATGACGTACATCTCTTCTGTCTGCTATAGCAGGGGTCAAGGAAGATAAAAGATAAAGGAAAAAAAAACGTTTTTTCTCCCCTTAATCTGTGTTAGGGGTTCTCAAAAGGGTATGCCTCAGCACAATGAAGCACAGTGAAATTGCATGGCTGTGCTGTGAGAAAAAATTAAGAAAATGTAAACACAATTAAGGTGTGCGTGAAAAATAACAGTTTGAGAAACCCTGCACTACAGTCATGCAATCGTTTTGTACGAAAACTTTTCGCCACGTTTTCTCTCCTATTAAGTGATTGCATTTTTATTCCAACAGTATTAAAAATATTTCGTTTTCTTCGCTCTCGAAAAATGGCAACACCTGCTGATAGAAACCTTACTGTCGTTAACGCTGTTTCAATGGGCTCGGGATAGTGACATTTTATTAGTAATCGCCATGTTTATTTTCAAGCAAGCCATATTAGGTTGCTCAATGAACCATCTAATCATCTATTCTGCAGGTCAATGTCGCTTCAATCTTCAAGTCCATCGGTTTTGCGTTTGGCACTTTGACTCGGATCAGTTTAGATGCAAGTCAGAAAATCGTCATAGCTCACATGACCTATTCAGATCTGACTCAGTCAGGTTTGAATTGCCGAAAACACCAGATATATGCCAAGAGTGGAACAACTTTAAGGTAAGTACAAAACTTAGATAGATTTTCTATCCATTGAAATGAGCGTTTCCGCTATGTCTATCATGTTTACTGTTCTATCGACTTCTGAAACTCCCTATGAACTCATGAATCACCCTGTATAGAATTCTAAAAAATTTGCCCAATGTGATTAAAAATTTCTGTACTTATAAACAAAGAGAAAGAATGTAATATGCAGTGGAAGCAGCAAACAATGTGGCCAAACTTCCTAACAAGATACACTTTCCTTACCTTAATCCTATTTGAAGTGAGTAGGTACTGTGCCATGCTTTTGACAAGAATTTGAAAGAAGAACCAAGAATGCCGAAGAAATTTATTCACTACAAGAAAGTCAGTATTATCTGGTTGTAAGAGCATGGAAAGGCTTTTGGTAAGTTCTTCGTGTACTGTTGTAGGATGATGCCGATCCATATTATCAATCAAAAATACATACTTAGAACAAAAAACAAAATGAAATACAGTAAGAATCATAGAAATTTCTCTTGCTTTTAAGCAAATATGCATTGCAATTCCAATGTTTCCTTCTTTCCTTCTTATACAGGCTATCCCACTCCAAGCCGAACATGGGTTTTCTTTAGTAACTTTAACAATAATGAACATATCGTTATGAAATTTACAACAGACTTATCTTGCTTTGTGTGAAATGTGATGACCTTATAACAAGTGCTAGAAGTCACCATCATCCAGGCAGCACTGAACTCTATACCCTATTTTTTGGAATATGTAATTTCGGAATGTTTAGTGGCAGTGACCAAATAACTGTAGTGTTATTTGCTTTTCAAAGCATCTATGCTTCCGGTCTGCTTAGGTATACAGTTGTCCATCCCTAAATCGGTATTCCACAAGTTAGAAAATTCTACAAGTCAGCTACTTTTTCCTGAAAACCAAAATGGCGAATAACGACTTCCAGTCTGTGATTATTTGTTTACAAAACCTAAATCAGTGACATTAATACAATTTAATATTAGAAATTAGTCAATTTTTATAATTCCTTAATGAACAGAGACTGTTTGGGGACTATGAAAGATAATTATGAAACTAATTTGAGGGTTAATATAAGCCAGTCTCTCCACAATTTGAAATGGCATTGATTATTGAAAGCCCCTCCTCCATAAAAACTTAAAATGCCGACTTACGATTAATCTGGAAAAATGTTAATTTGTATAATCTGGTTTAAATTTTTCTTGAAATTTACTCTTTTTTCAAAAACTGGTAATTAGTGAAACTACATAGTACGAATGGAACTCAGCAAAGAACTCGACACAAATAATTTAATTGAAGAGTTTCAAATTTTTATTGTTGGAAATAATAATATCACAATTAAAATGGAAAACAAATCTTTTAAATGTAAGGTTGGTGCAAAATTAATGGCCGATTGCATTTTGTAGATAATGTATGCAAATTATTTATCGACTAATACAGCCATGTCATACATCATTTTATACCTGAATAAAATAAAATTAAAAATCCAGAAAAGTGATACAGAAGCGAGAGTCTATGACTGCCTTATACGTTTCGGTTACAAAAGCTGAGATATAGCGTCCCTTTTATAACAAAAAGATTGGCAGACTAGTCGAATGCTCTTATAAAAGTGCCGACCTATGGGGGCACTCTTCCGTTTTTCTTCTAGTCTGATCAGATATTCAATAATGCCATCTCTCTTGAACAAAACTTGCCTGTTTAGGAGGAGGACGTCGCTCCTGCAGTGGTGTTTCTTTATCTCCATTGCTTCCTTGAACAAAAAATGCAGGAAGAAATGGAGATAAAGAAACACCACCCCAGGAGCGGCATTCTCCTCCTAAGCGGCCAGATGTCGTTCGAGGGAGACTGCATTATTAAGTATCTGATCAGACTGGAAGAAGAACGGAAGGGTGGAAGAGCGCCCCAATAGGTCAGCACTTATACAGGATGTATCAGGTTCGATGGTCATAAAGTACCTAGCGTTGTTCTCTGCAAAATTCTAAGCATAATTTTCCTTATCCATTTTTCAAAATTCTCAAAAAAAAGTTTGGCTATTATGACGTAATTCTAAGCCTTCTGATGTAATTCATCTATGCCGTAATGACATAATTTTTTCCTGGCTCCTGTCATAATAGCCAGGAACCACTTTGGATAGCCTTCTGACATCATAATAGGCTATGAGAATAGTCATAATAGCCTTCTGACGTCATAATCCATCCATTCCTATAACCTTCTGACGTCATAATAGCCAAACTTTGGATAACGATTTCAAGCATTTTTTGAGGATTTTGAATAATGGATAAGGAAAATTATGCTTAGAATTTTGCGGAGAACAATGCTAGGTACTTTATGGCCATCGAACCTGATACACCCAGTATAAAAGCATTTGACTAGGTCTGCCAATCTTTTTATTATAAAAGGGACGCTGTATCCCAGCTTCAGTTTGTAATAGGGTAAGCCTCCGATGATGATGTAAATCGAAACGCATTAGGCAGTAATAAACTCACGTTTCCGTATCACTTTTCTGGATTTTTTTCATTTTGTTTTATTCATCAAAAGTGATACTAGACATGGATAATCTTAATTTTATAGCTGTGGTTCTTCTCTTCAAGCTGATGCTAAAAACTTGTTCAAACACCTTAACACTGTGAAAGATTAGATCAATGTCAATAATTCAAATGTAGCCATAATTCTGCTGAAGCAACTCAATGCATTTCATCAAAGCATGGGGTGATGGGGCAACTTCTCAATGCAAAACACGCAGATGATTGGAAAAATTCCATGGTAGCAATAACACCCTTGAAAATGAGGATGGTCGTGGTCATCCATAAAAGGTTGACAGTCAATTGAAGACATTAATCGAACCAACCCATGTAAATCCACATGAGAAGTTGCCGAAAAGCTCAAGGGAGACCATTCTACAGTTGTTTGTCACTTGAAGCAAATTGGAAAGGTGAAAAAGCTCAATAACCAGACACATTCATCACAGCTTCCTGAATCAGGGTAAAAGCATTACTGCCCAGTCATACATTCACCAGAAACTTCAACAACAACGACTAGCATTAGTCAATCGGAAAGGTCCGATCTTGCTTCATGACAACACTCAGCCACACACCAAAATGGTCACTCTATAGAAGTTAAATGTTCATGGCTACGAAACACTTGACCATCCAGCATATCCACCAGATCTTTCGCTGACTACCACTTTTCCAAGCATCTCGACATTTTCTTGCGTGGGAGATGCTTCAAAAACCACGACGATGCGAAAACTGCGTTCAACGAATTTGTCACCTCCAGAAGTCCAGAATTCTACACCACCAGAATATATATATGCTTGTGTCTCATTGGCAAAAGTGTGTTGACTCTGCTGGAGGTTACTTTGATTAATAAAGTGTTGTTTGAAATTAATTATTGCATTTTAAAGTAGTCACTACACGTCGGCCATTAATTTTGGACCAATTTAATACATTTTGAAAAGGCATGGGGGGGGGGGAGTGGAAGGGTTTTCTATAATTTTGTGGAATACCATAAGTCGGGAATATCCAAAAGTCTGTGGGGTCTTGGAACCAGCATAGCCGACTTATGGAAGGACAACTGTACTCTGTCCCCGTAACTAAACAAAAAAATTGGGTTTGGCTTGGAGTGGAACATCCTGTATATTTACTTGCTGAACTCACCTTTACATACGTATTTAATAAGTCACTCTTCCCAGCATCGTGAATGACTGTTATAATGTGAACTAGTACCCGAACAGCATTCAACGCTACATCATCACTACCTGTGCTTACGAGAAGACGAAACAGCTCATTCAATAATGTAGGCAAGTAGCTAATGAGTGTACTCACATCAACTGCATGAAGAGCCTGTTTTCATAATATATCAAATTATTTATAAAAACATTCTTTTGAAGCAAAATGGTTTTGAAAAATAATATAAAAATTAACAAGAACCTAGAATTAGCAAGTAAATAAACAAGAAATAAATAAATAAATAAATAAATTCAGGGAGGAGGGAGTGACAATTGTTAATGTCAGTGAGAATATTATGAAAATAAAATGCATGCAATGCCTAGTATGCCATGCTCCAGTGATCATCAAACTACAAGTACTTTAAAATAAAACAAACAAAAATTACAAAAAAAGAATTTTTCGAGAATGCATACTGAATGCAACACTCATTAAGTAACTCATAAAAAGAATGTGTGCTGTTCAAGGAGTAATATGCATAAACATTCCTGAACCATTCATTTATAAAAGGTTGCGACTTAAAATCTTCATAACGACATGCACTGGGGAGAGAAAAAAATTGGCTGAGGAAGAATGTGTACGTAAAAAGAAAAAAAAATTATACACAACCTTCAGTGCCTTTGACATCTGATGAACAACCTACAAGGAAGTAAATACATAATTAACATTCGACAAGAACCTATTTCATTCAACATTCCAACTCATCTTGCATTCCGACTTGAAACATTCATTTTTAACATAAGTAAAATTAATTTGAGGGAAAGGGTATCGTGACGGGACGGGGTTATCTATCATAATAAAACATAAAAAAAACGACCTGATAGACGTATATCATATTCACACATATGTGCTAAAAACAGTGCTCCATCTCACATTCTAACATTGTCACACGTGGTTGTTACATAAAAGACTGCTTATGAAATAGTAAAACGATAAAAAGAAACAAACAGTCAGTGGAATAATCTATAAGCATAGTAACAATGAACCGGGGAGTGCAACATTCATGATTATGTACAGTAAAACTCCATAAATCTGAATTCAGTGGACCAGGGTAGTTCCAGATTTGATGATTTTTCGGATCTCTCATCAAAAATGACAGAAAAAATGCCAGCTCTTTTTCCCAGTGTATATACAAAGTGAAACCAGAAAGTTCGGTGAATCACCCCTTAATATAATAATAGGAAATCTTCGAATCGCAGCAACATGCACAAGGCGTACATGAAGTTTATATGTATATCAGCTAACAAATGCAAACGTGTCTTCATCATTGTTGCAAATGCAAACGTTCATGTGGCAGAGTTTAGAGTGCAATGTGTTTATCATCGGTATGAAATTCTGATTTAAATTGGGTAATACCGCAAAGGAACCAATGAAATGTTAAAGACGCTGTGACTCAAAAATGTGTGTATGAATGGTTTAAGCATTTTCTTGAAGGATGAGAAGCCCTCGAAAGTGAACCACGATGTGGAAGGCCGACCACCAGCACTACACCGCACATTTCGAACATGTCCGTGAGCTTCTCCTAAAGGATCACCGTTTATCTGTTCGAGGATGCAGATTTCTTGACGTTCCAGAAATTCAAAAGCTGAGACGAAGGAACTTTAAGCAGTACTGAAAGAGAATATTTCACAAGCCATGCAACAGTTGTATGAACGATGTCAAAAATCTATTGTGGCCATGGGGGCTTACTTTGAAATACCTGTCCCTGTTTGTTTTTACAAGTTGCTCACCGAACTTTCCAGTCTCACCTTGTATGTACTAATGCTTATCGCTTACTAAATGTAGACAAATAATTAATTTAGTGAATTAAATAAGGTATATTGAAAACACTGTTATATTAAAATCTTTTAGTTTATATATTAAAATTATTTTTGTAATTTGAAACCACGACAGAGAAGTTTTGAAAGCAAAATGGCAACAACCAATTGGAAGTATGTGGCATCAATAAACTCGCTCGTGAGTGTTCATTTTCAACATGAACACTGCAGATCAATGGCAGAGAACAGTCATCTACTATTTTTAAAAATTCTCCCATCAGGCCACCATTTATCGAAAGCTTACGAACAACAAAATCGATTTTTAATTTTAGTGTACGTGTTTCGAAAATTTTAATTTACAGCATCTCTCCCCTTCTGATTGGTTGTTGCCATTTTGCTTTCGAAACTTCATTATCGCACTGCTTTGGCAGCAAAAAAAGTGGACAGAAATTCAGAAAAAATGAATTCTCTCTAAAGTTTTGAACATGCAACATGTACACGTTTATCATAAACATCGTGAGATCAAAAATAAACGGTCAAAAATCGCTAAGAGAAGCCTTCAAAAAATTTTTGAAAACAAGAAGTAGAATTAGGGAGCCAATCCAAGCAGTCTAGATTTCTGGAAAGTCCGGATTTTAGGAGTTTTACTGTATATGAATCCCCTCCCACCCAATCATAGAAGAATATATTATGATATACAGGGTGATTCAAATTCAATGTAAAAAACTTTCAGGGGAAGTAGTGTGGGTGATTCTAAGCAAAAAAGTTCATATGAACATGGGTCTGAATTGGAACGATAACTGAGATATGAACAGAAATAAAAATTCTACCACCAAAGATCAACAAATTAAAAACTAAGGTTCTCTAATGCCTAGGATAATGAAATCTGGGGGAAGAATCGGGTACATAAAACTGTGTATACCATTAAAATTTGATCGAATTCTAACGAGTGGTTTCCGTGTTACGCAGTCAACATCGTAACCCGTGCTCTCATGCGAGTACTACCCAGCACAAGTTATGATCTGAAATTCGTAACACGGAAACTACTCGTTGAAAATCGATCAATTTTTAAAGGTATACACAGTTTTATGTACTCTATTATTCCCCCAAATTTCATTATCCTAGGCGTTAGAGAACCTGAGTAATTAACTTGTTGATCTTGGTGGTAGCATTTTTATTTCTGTTCATATCTCAGTTATCATTCAAATTCGGACCCATGTTCATATGAATTTTTTTTTGCTTAGAATCACCCATACTACCTTCCCTAAAAGTTTTTTATATTGAATTTGAATCACCCTGTATAAAAGCTATCCACAATAAAACATTAAATAGGGCCGATTCCAATGAAGGCTTCTTGCCAAAATACAGTTAGCTCTCACTGTAATGAACAGCAAAGGATTGGAATATTTGTTTGTTACATCAAACATTTGAAATTTAACCTAGCAGGGGATCAGCTTACTGAGGCTTGCTTGGTCCTCCAAGCCTATTGGTAAAAGTACAAGAACAAACATCCATGCCTTCAACAGGATTCGAACCCGCGACTCACTGATCTCAAAAGCGACAAGACCTGTGCCTTAGCACTATCGATCACCATTCAAACTTTCTTTATACTAAGAGGTCATTTTTCAAACCAAAACTGAAGAACTGTATATGCACACTCCCAATTCTTCAATTTTGTCACTTTTATCAATGCACTAGAACACAATTTTGTGATGATCAGTGTTATTTTGATTGCCATTTCCATGATTCTCGCTGTTTCATTAAGTTAAACATACAGGGGGATTTAAAAGTCCGTACCAGATTTCACAAATAATGTGTATATTGTTAAAATAACCATACAGACTGTGGTAAAGCACAAAATATTTGTCATATCATCAACTTTTGAAACAATGATTACAGGTGTTCAATATTGCCTGCCCCAGCATTCATCTATTTGTTAATCGAGTAGAGAAATGAGACCAACATGCTTGTTTCCATTTACGAACAAGAAAGTTTGATGCCATTTTCTAATGCTTTGAGCATGGCTTTCAATCAGAGTCTTATATGAAATTCGTGCTGGATGGTTATCGATGACTCACAGTTATTGAAGCAGAAGACACCATATCGAAAACAACTGAGATTGGGGAGACCTTTCAACAAATTGACGATATCCTCTTTCCCCAAGATATTAATTGAAAAATGGAAGGAAAAATTCCATGACTGGGATGAGTATCATGCTCGACACCTTAACTAACAGGGCTGAAGTGCAAACAAGACACCAAGGCTGTTTCCGAATGTCCTAAAGACAAGGTAGTCAAGATGGAAGCCCAATGACAGGGCAGGCACTAGGCTTGCAGATTGGGAATTCTCCTTTCCAAACCATCAGAAAACCGATGAACACTCATAAGAAAATAATAAATGAATCTAGTAGAGATATCGTGGTCCTTGGTTCGATTCTAGATCGCGGAATTTTTCCTTCCATTTTTTCCTGAAAGGTACAATCTTATGCTTGGAGCATTAACTCCAGATCTCATTTATTATTTTCTCCTCTTTCCTCTTAGTCAGCTGCTATCAATGGTTATGTAGTTATAGCACTTTGAAATCACTTACATGCTTTTGAATCACCTGTATATATCCACCTAAATAATAACAACAGGTTTTTCCCCCATTAAATTCTGAAATATAACCATTATTATGATCGGTTCAGTAGATTTTTGGTCTTATCAATCTAGGTCATTAAAGTACCCTATTCCTGAGACAATTCCCCATGACTATTATATTTACACTTTCTAGGGATAAACACAAGCATCCATGCGCCAATGGGATTCAAACTCATGATCCAATGGATTCGAGATTGGAAAGCCTGTGCCAGATCTCTCTCAGTCACGGGGCTGGTATTTAATGAGGAGTTTACACGAACTGGCCAGCTATTGCATTTTTATATCTTTTATGTATTAAATGAAAAGAAAAATCTCTTCAAAAACCAAGCATATGCTTCCATTCAATATACTGTATTTTCATGAATATACCCCGCACCTTTGTATAATCCGCGGGATATATTCGCGAACATACGGTAGTTAATAATCAGAGATAGTAATGCCTAATTTGGAACCAAACATTACCATATTTGACTTTCATGACATCATTTCCATTTTCTTAGTCTGAGCTGCAGAACAGGAGAATTTGCTAAGATAAGATTAAATCAAAACTAGCAAATGGCTTCATTTCTCCTTAGAAAGTAGATATACATATTCTAAAAATGGTTCTATATGGTTCAATTGGACAAACCATTGAACTATAAGAGGAATTCAGGATAGTACACTATGATATTTTAAATAAAAGGCCTAGCTGCTACTCATCAAAGGGAATTTATTTTATCTAAAGTTTTAAACATTTTCAGTTTCAAGAAAAATATATGCAAAGTAATTTCTGATCAAATAAAGAAATTTCAATGAAACACGTAGCTTAATTATTACACTCTAGCTTTAAAGGTTTAACGCTACCGTCTACTTTTCCACATACCTTAATATATTTGGAAATCTCTTTTCCCATGTCGGACCCTGAAGAACAGTTATGGCTATCCTGTACTCAACCATACAAAGAGAATTCCTTTCAGTACTTGGAATTATTCTGTTTCTTAAATTCAACTTAATTTTTTAACTGCATCATTGAGGTAAGGGGAGAAAAAAGACTAATCGTAGAGGTGGATAAATTTGTTTATTTTAATTAGTCAACAAATTGTATTAAAGAAAATTTTAAATTATAAACTATCTAGAGATGATATCAGAGTTCTATAGCTCAGAAAAGTAAAACAATTAATTCATTTCCTATAAAACTTATGCAAACATGAAAAATCAATTCTTAGATGGAGAAAAAGGAAGGAAACAGAATTGACTAGCACTAAATTTTTAGAAATGCATAATAGAGGAAACGGAGGATAGCCAATAATAGTCTCAAAAAATAATAAAAAGAGACTGAATAGGCCTAACACATACATGATGAAATAAAACGCATAGTCATACATTTAAATTCTGTTTATGAATGAGCATTGTTTTTGTCAAATCCATTTGAAAAAATATGTACATCTGTGTGTTTTCTCCAATTTGAAGGATTTTAGCCAGCAGATTATATAACTGGTGAATAGGGAAATAATTAATATGACGGTTTTCCATTGTCTTCTGATGGTTAGTAAAGGACAAACACATACACTGATGAGCCATTACATTATGACCAACTCCAACTTAGAGCAATGGGCTCGCCCTGAGACAAATGTACGATGCAAGTACGGCTCATATTATTGTATATAAACTGCTAGTATCAGCTACAGCATGGAAAAAGCAGCAGATCTATCACACTTCAACAAATGACAAATCGTGATGGCCCGGTCAGAACTAAATCACCTACAACAATGGCGACCCAGACAACATCTCAGCACAGTTCAGCGTAGCCTTCGGCTATGGGTCTACTTAGCCGTTGCCGCAGGTGAATCTCTGGGCTTATAGCACACCACGCCAACTGCAATGCACTGGGCCAGAGAGCATAGCAATGGACTATAGAGAGCTGGAATAAAGTCGTCTGGTCCAACACATCATGGACAGTCAAGTACAAATATGCAGTTACCGATAGAAATTATGGCAACTGACTGCACAGTTGGATGGAGACAAGCCGGTGGCCCAATATTATTGTGTGGGGGATGTTTTCTTAGGACAATATTAGGACCTATCATTCCTATGCAATAATCTCTGAAGGTTCTCTGATATGTTAACATCATTAAATGCTAGGTTCACCCCTTCCAATGGCCACATGTACCAACACAAGGCCCAAATTGTCATGAAGTAGTTCTGAGAACATTCTATTGACTTTGAAGTCACATGTTAGCCTCCGAATTTCTCTGGCATCAACCCAATAGAGCTTTTGTGGTTCGACCTGGAAAAATGGATTAGTGATGCCACATGACCACCTTGCAATATACGGGAAATGGAGGGCCAATTGGTGAAGCTTAATACCATAGACTACCTATCAGCATCTTTTTGAGTCAATGTCTCACCACATGCCCATGGTATTGCAGGCAAAAGGTGCTTCTACATTGTATTAAACAGGCAATCATGATGTAATGGCTCATCATTGTATATCCATGCCATAGCGAACTCGAAAATCTAGAGATCCACCAAAATCTTCGCCCTAGGCACAGAATTTTGTGGGGCAGAATCTGTGAACAATTGCTCATTTGGACATACCTCAAGTTGATCTGGCTTAGGAGACTTCAAGTACTCAGACTCAACAAATTTGATAAAAAAAACTACGTGTAGCTTTCATTAAATTAAACACCCATGCAAAGCCATTAGATGCACTTCTCAAAATTTTCCGAGAAAAAAAAATACATAAAGTTTATTATAATTGACTACATTTTATAAATGCCCGAATTGTAGTATTGATTTTTATCGTGTTCAGGTGGTCTAGTGTTAAATGCCAGAATTCTGTTTTGCAGGTATGGGTTCAAATCCAGTCTTCGATGAATTTTTTTCCCCTCTTCATAATTTTTTTTTAGCATGTATGGGAATGTGTAATTCATTTATTAAATATATTTCAGATTTTCCAATCATTTTATTATCGAAGACAAGATTTGAACCCTTAGTTGCAAAACAGAATTCTAGCATTTTACCGCTAGATCACGTGAACACGATAAAATTCTATGCTACAATTTGGCCATTTTTACAGTGTAGTCAGTTATAAAACACTCAAAACACTCTATGATTTTTTCCTCGGAAAATTTTGAGAAGTGTGTCAAATGGCTTCACATGAGTGTTTAATTTGGTGAAAGCTACATTTACATTTTTTTTATCAAAATCGTTTAGTCCGAGTACAGGTTAGTAATTGGCAAATTATTTTTGGATTTATTTAAGTTCTTTCTTTTAACTATTAGAAATTGACCATTCGTGGATGGTTCTGTTAGCCAGCTTTTTCAGGGGCCATGTTATTACAGACAACGAATAAGGCTGGCCTGATTTTTTTAATGTTTATTACAGTTATAGGCATAAAATATTCAACAGGCACCAGTCGAATAGGAAGTATTTAGTGAAGTAAGGTTTTCCTCCTTTATGCTCTAATATATATACATTATATATATATTCATGTGCATGGTTTTTAAACACAAGAAAACTTTCAGTTTACTGATTTGCCTCACAAAATGGCAATATTTATAAACTCCCTGTTTCAAAACAAGCATTTATTTCTCAAATTTCTCACAAGTGTAATCAATTAAAATACACAGCAAAGCTAATCTTCTATCATAAGGTTGGCAGAGTAAAGACTTTAAGTTTACAATATACTCATATTATAAATATGCTCTCGTTATAATATTTAGTTAAAGTAAAGCAAAACAAAATTAAAAAAAGAGCATAAACATCCAGTAAAATGTGACCTTCTTGTGATTTGAAATAAACAAAATATCAAGCAACATATAAATAGGAGGATATAAACTCTCTTACATGCATATTTAAGTAATATCACATAGCTTTATAAGCTGAATATTGAAGATACGTGATCTAAATAAAGTTACAGAAATGGAATAAGGCAGGAAATATGCATCCTTTGATAATTGGCTTATTTTATTGCCTTATGCATTAAGAGAGCATTTTGTTGTCTCACAAGGTAAATGAGGATACTTTCATTAATACTCGTAGCCGTTATTTAGATTAAAGGTAAACTCCACAGATAA
>JAHWFO010013591.1:3781875-3802287 GCA_023313115.1 Rhysida immarginata
AGTTTCCAGAAATTGATCATACCACTTACGGATGCTTTTGTCAGTACGGCATTCTTTATGAAATAGCCTGCAAAATGCCCGCTGGAGTTTGTCTTTGCATACTCCAAGACACAAGATGCCTTTTCATTCACAGACGCCATCTTTACTTTTATCGTGCCACTAGCGCCACCACAGCCTCCAATTGCAGGAAGGTTAAAAATATTTGAGTTTTTCTGCATTTTAAACCCGTTCTGGTTAGTTTATGTTATAAAATAAATGCATAGTAAAATTTTGAAATGCTGGACATCATTTGAATCCCCCTGTATATTAAATTATTAAAATGAGGAGAATAGCTCGTTATTTCCAGTACTACCACAGAAGAGCGTTAAAGTTCTGCACATCTCTGAATGAAATTTTCCCTGAAAGGTGGATTGGGTGCTGCCGTCTCTTCGAGTGGCTGGCCTGGTACCCAGACCTGATGCCCCCCCAAATTTTTTCTTGTGGGGCTATCTCAAAGAGAAAGTCTACGCCCATCCCATTGATGGCATTAAGGAATTGAAAGAACTGATAAACTAATAATTTAATGCAAACGTGGCTTTGTGCCTCCACGCAGTAATTGATCTCGATGGAGCACAGATTGATATTGCACTGGAAAACTGCACATAGAGAAACTTTTTTGTGTCCTTTGATGATGTATACCACTTCACAGATTAAATAATTCTATTTTACAATTGAGTTATTGGCTGTCAAACATCTGAACTTATTTATGGGCTACCCTGTATAACCCTCACCCTTGTATAATCTGCACCCCTGTAGACAGGGTGTCCAAAAAGTCTGGTAACATGGCAGATATCTCAAAGCTGCCAGGTAGGTGAAGAGTTATAGGTAATAGAGGAGCGGGAAATTTATTGCTGCACTCAAATTTGACTTTGACCCCCAAATTTAAGGTCATCCATTTACTAACTCGAAAACTATTAAAGATAGAGAAAAATTTCCGACTGCTACCCTGTAGAGCAACACCAAATTAGTCTAAAAACAATTTTTAATCACACCCTTCCCCTTGAAAGATTTTGAGAAAATGGGTGAGAAAGAGTCACTCAAGATCAGGTTGGGCTGGCCAGGTTGGGTGAGGTTTCTAACACATTTGAATTGTAGTGAAGCCAACCTGGCCAGCCCAACCTGATCTTGAGTGACTCTTTCCGACCCATTTTCTCAAAATCTTTCAAGGGGAAGGGTGTGATTAAAAATTGTTTTTAGACTAATTTGGTGTTGCTCTACAGGGTAGCAGTCGGAAATTTTACTCTATCTTTAATAGTTTTCGAGTTAGTAAATGGATGACCTTAAATTTGGGGGTCAAAGTCAAATTTGAGTGCGGCAATGAATTCTCCACCACTCTATTACCTATAAACCAAACTCATCAGTTCTCGCCTACCTGGCAGCTTTGAGATATCTACCATGTTACCAAATTTTTTGGGACACTCTGTATACCTGAAAATGCGAATTTTATGTAAAAAAATTTGAAAAAAATTTTATGTATTCCCTGCGGGGTATCCAATGTAACTCTTCTTAAAGTAATACTAATGAATCTAATCTTAATTTCTAAAAAATATAACTGTTTATTATCGGCTTTAAATGAGATCTCATCAGAATTACTCTTTAAATTTAATAAATACTAACTCTTCTTAATGAATTTAATGTTAATTTTTAAAAATTTTTAACTGTTTATAATTTTTTCTTGATTACAGAAGTGAGGTGGAAGCCATGTTTCAGAAATTCTGAATAACCCATCAAAAACACATTGTTTCCTTTTCCTTTCATGCTGGGCACTACAAGTGTGCAATTCATTTCATTTGGTTCTAGCACAAAAATCGAAAACCGATTTTGTTTTTTGCAAGAGTTTAATAAATGGTGGCTAGATGGGAGAATTTTTAAACTTTGTAAAAGATGACGAGTACGCATTCATTTTAGAACCAGTATGACTATGAACAATTGCGAGCAACTTTTAAGAAGCAGCCATACACTTCCAATTGATTGTCGCTATTCAACTAGGCTTGCTTATTTGGCAAAACTGCAGTTTTTGTTTATCAGAAAGTACCAAAAACATGATCAACTTGGCTTGGTCCTTTGATGATATTAGTATTTTCCCTTGTATTCACCGCACCCCTCTTCTCATGGATGTAAAAAATGTATAATTCATGGGCTATATTAGCGAAAATACTGTATATAAAAAAAAAATTCATTTAATAAAACTAAAATATTTGAAGAACATAATACACTTTTCTTATTTAAAATAATTTTTTCCCTAGTAGAGATCCTATTCAATTTCTAGTAAATAATATTATATCTGCAGACTTTAGTCCCCCTCCCCCACCTTGAGTAACGAGCTTCTACAAATATTTCAAAACTAAATTTCTCCAATTATGAATTGATAAGATTTCATTATAGAATGCAAGGCTATAATTATTTTACCTTTGTATAGATAGTTGACACCAAGCGAAAGTCGACACGAAACAACTGCTTCTGGCCATCAATCCACCTGATTTCAGGGCCACTGTACTGTAAGAATTACAAACGTAACCAAATTATCCTAAAATATTTTGTATAAATGTATTTTGTGAGATATTCCCTTATTAATTGTAATATTTTTCAAGTCTACGAGACTGGGATTTGTAAGATTTTTAATATCAGCTAATTTTTAAAAAATGACAGATATAGAAGAAAAGAAGGGCAAGACACAAAACCCTGGAATAAAACAACATTGGCCACAGAGTGATAAGACCTTGAAAAAAGCCGATGTTTTGGATAGAGACTATTCTTTTTCAAAGCGAAAAATAAAAGTGTCAAAGGATCCAAAACGTCAGCTTAATCTCCCTCAAGATTTGTTGCTATTTTGCAACTTGATTTGCACTTCTCATAAACTAATTTATCTATTACATTGCAAAGTTTGTCAGAAAGTTTCTGACAGAAACAGTATCTTACCCCTTTTCCAAGCCCAAATGGTTCAACAGACAAATACCCTGGAGGAAGATGAGCTGCCACTGGAATACAATGCTCCTCCAAATTTATTCTGTAATAACATTTAATGTTTGATACAATGAACATCACAGTTTCTTTTTGTAAAATGCTAATGGTATGTATTTTGTTTATAATACTCTACAAACAAAAAGTAAAATTCTGTATCTAACCGTCCTTTCACCAGCAAGGGTATCCAAGCATAGCCAATCACTCCTTCAACTACTAAATCTCGTCTTTTGGCCCCTTTTGGCATCTCACAGCTTATGTGAAGGAATGTAAAGAGAACATGATGTTTATCATGTAAATGGGGTGGCATCGCAATTTTTACCTGGAAATCAAAATTGTCATAATTCAACATTTAATATTTTGTCATAACCTCAAATCGTCATTTTTTTTTAATTACAGTAGAACATTGTTTATCCGAACGTTAATTATCCAGAGCATCAAATATTCGAACCTTATTCGGGGAAATGACTACCGGCTATTATAAATGGAGTGATCTTTTATCCGGATTCTTATATGCGAGTTCAACTGTATATGTATTCAATGTACACCAGAAGATGAAGAAGATGTGAAAACCTGGATGGTGTGCGATACAGAAAACTGTAGATTTCAAATCCTAAATAAAATGATGACTAGATTGTGACTTCCGTGCAAGAAAAATCCAACCCTGTTAACGATGAAATGGATGAATTCAAAAATAACTACTAAAACGGCAAGGATCCGACAGATGCTGTTGCGTTTGCTACATTAGAGACAGCTATGGCATGTACGAACAACAATCAGAGTGCTGCCTTACTCGATTACTACAGCTCAAAACAATCAGAGACCTTGCAGAGAAAAAACAAAGCTGTTCTATGGTTCAGCAAAACACAAATTCTTGTTTCTCACAATAAATGTAGAATTGCAAACATTGTGCATCTGTTTCACTTTTTCTTTATGCACGTTCCCATTCGGTTTTCGGTTATCCGAATAATTGCATATCTGAACGTATCTGGTCCCAATCTTTTCGGATAATCGATTTCCTACTGTAAACTTAAGTAAATACACACAATTCCAAATTAACATTGCCAATCATCATTAACAAGTAAAAATAAACAATAACTGTAAAGAGAGAGAATTTTTAATACTAAAAATCTTTCGATTTTCAAAAGCAAACACACCTCTTCATAGAAATCAGGACATGTTGAATGATACACAACAGCACAGTTCGCCTGTGAAACAAATATGGCATCTCCAGGCCTTCCATAAATACACTGAATAAAAAATAAAATTAAAATCAGTAAAAATTGAATAACATAAAAATATGATTATAAAAACATTACAAAATCTTACTTTTATTGGATGAGCACCTTCAGCATCACTGTCACGCACCTCAATAACACAGGCAATATTTCGAGCCTATAGTAATTATTCAGTGAAACGTACATTTAGGTGAATTATCATTGAAATATTCAAAAAATCATTAGGGAAAGAATCAAAAATTTGGTTTTGTTCAGCCAAATACCATTAAAAGTAATGAATATCTGTATATCATATTTTCACGAATATACCCCGCACCCCTAGATACCCCTAAGAATTCAAATTTTATGTAAAAAACTTTTGGAGACCACACCTACTGGTACTTTTTATTTCCCATGGAGTATCAAATACAAGTGATATTAGTATATCCCCTTGTATTGCCCACACCCCCTTCCCAAGTATAATCTTCATGGGGTATATTCACAAAAATACAGTAATTTCAAGATTGTGAAGCATTTACAGTTGTACTACAAGAATTTAAAAAAAATATATTCTTTTATCTTCTTAGAGTAAGTCAGAAAAGATTCTAATCATTAATAGTTCCAAAGACTGGATAAGAATATTAGTAAACAAATTCAGAGAACTAAAATTAACTGCGTGAATGGAAAGGTACATTATTGGTTCCATTGATTCCTTAAAAGAGAAAAAAAAACGAATTTCTCTTACGACACTTTACAATGGTATTTAGTTTGGAAAATAATGATCACAATCATGAAATATAGGAAACAAAAAGTAAAAAGAAAACTTTATTATTCACTCTATTAAAACTCATTTTCTTCTTTAAGAAATCACGGGCAAGTGCATTCAGCCACTGGTTGATGCCTAGATATATAGAATATCTTTAATTGCAGATTCTTCAATTATGAACTACCATCGAACCTTGTTATTACAAAACCTTTTTAAAACAAAATCCCACTTAATGCGAATTTTTCTCTGGTCCCAGTCCTCTATACAGGGTGTCTCAGAATTCATTGTACACTTCTAGGGGAGTTAGTATGGGTGATTCTAAGCAAAAAAGTTCATACGAACATGGGTCCAAATTTGAACGCTAACTGAGATACTAACAGAAATAAAAATGCCGCCACCAAGATCAACAAGTTAATAACTCCGATTCTGTAAAGCCTAGATTAATGAAATTTAGAGGAATCACAGGGTACATAAAACTGTATATACCCTTAAAATTTGATCGAATTTCAACAAGTGGTTTCCGAGTTACTCATTCAACATCATAACAGGTATTCACTTGTGAGTACTAACCAGCACTTGTTACAATTTTGACTGCGTAACTTGGAAACTTCTTGTTGGAATTCGATCAAATTTTAACGGCATACAAGTCTTATGTACCCTGTTATTCCTCCAAATTTCATTAATCTAGGCTTTACAGAACGTGAGTTATTAACTTGCTGATCTTGGTGGTGGCATTTTTATTTCTGTTCATATCTCAGTTATCATTCAAATTCGGACCCATGTTCGTATGAAAGTTTTTGCTTAGAATCACCCATACTACCTCCCCTCCAAGTTTGTACAGACCATTCAGATACACCCTGTATAAATGATGAACTTTCACGAACTGATCAGAATTTGAATCACAGCATTTTTATTTCGCTGATTCTGAAGAAGCAGCAGAGGGTGATGATGACGATGAGACAGAAAAGTCCACACCATCTATAACAAGCGTATGTTGTCTAATTTAAAGGTGATTAAGTCATATATCCTATATGATGCAATTTTGTTCCACTAGATGTTTTCAATTTGTATAGTTCTGTGAACAGTGCTATTACAAAAAAATACATTTGTTCATATAAACATACTACATAAGTCAATAACCAATTACATACATGTATTTTTCTGAATTAAATGATTGATGAAAACGTTTAGACTTAATTCATATGGATAATATGAAAAAATTTCATAATAATGGGGTTCGACTGTACCATTAATCTTTTCTGCCCAAAACATTCAGTACTCTAAATTATGCCTGTGCCACATAATAGTATAAAAACCTGTGGGCATTAATGTGATTTTGTTCACATAATGCAGTTGGACCCATGTTATGGTAAATTAAATAAGATGCATTTGAGTCCAATATGGAGGTGAAGATATTTAGAAGCAGGTGATTCAAACTCAGCAAATTCCGATTATGATAAGTTACTGGTTTAAATCCAGTGAGTGTATCCCTATAATAACTTTTGAAGGATTCTCAAATTATCCACCATTCTTTGAACTGAATACAAAGAATACAATGATACAAATAGAATCATATACAAAATCGATAACACTTTAGTGGACTCTTTATACTGAATATCATCATCATCATCATCATCATCATCATCATCATCATTACAACTGCAGGAGGAGGTCTCCTCCAAATTTTTTTGGCCAACAAGCCTCCATGCTAATAAGCCTCCATGTGACCTGATGAAAACGATAGCCAGAGGATCTGCAACCTAACACTTTCAGCTACAGAGGTTTATATATGGGATATACAAAGCCTTCAGGAAACTTCTTTTGAAATAACTGGGGCCAACCTTGATAACATTTTCCTAACAATAGTAGACAGACCAACGCAGTAGGCCGATTACTCATTGGCAGATGGTGGTGTCAACATTAGATCACATTTATCTAATCAGTATAAAATGCTCAGGAGTCTAAAAAAATCTTTAAATATTAGAGTTCAGGAATTGTTGTAAAAGGAGACCTAAACTATGGCCACATGATGACCATTTACTAGTTCATTTTTGATGATGTAGCCATTTGGTTAAAATATTTTTCTCATGCTATGATATCCTGCTAATTCATTTGATCTAGTTCAGTTTTACAGTATGGCTTTTCCCAAACACACAATTTCAGTGTAAAGTGGAGTTTTTTTAAAATTACCATTTTTTTCCGCAAAATACCTTGTATAACCCGCAACCCTGTATACCCCCTGAAAATAAGCATTTTATGTAAAAAAAATTTTGGAAACCCGGCATTCCTTGTATTCCCTGCATCTCCCTCCTGCGGATATGCATAACCCACGGGGTATATTCGCGAAAAAACGGTAAAGCTCAACTCAAACTGACAAGAATCCTGCATAGCAATCCAAATAATTGGCATAAACAGTGGGCATTCCAAAATGATCATTTCTTAAAAGATTTCACTCCATAAAAGTCATTCCACACACCTTTTACATATAAAATTTTGTTCGACATATCTAGAATTAGAGTGAAAATATTGCCTAATGAATCTTATTCCATACTTCATATGTCATAGAAATCTAATTCATTTTCAAGGAAATGCTGAAAAAATACATAAAATTAACATAAACAATGCTGTAATGGTATTCGGCTATGAAATAATTATAAATAAACTTCATACTTTGGCAAAATTTTTCTGTGTGTCGTACTTAAGGGACTTTGGACAAACAAAAAGATGGTTGATATATGAGGTAAAAGGATAGCTATCAGCAGCTATATTCACATGAAACTCTTCTACTTCAAATGTGGGTTCATGTGTTGGAGGAATTGGAAATGGTCGAACAGGCAATAATGATGAAGTAAGGACATCTAATGAAATACAATTTCAAGTATTAAATTAATTAAATTTTTAAAAAATATTAAGCAAAAAATCAGCTCATTTTTTTAAAGTTAATTTCTTGTTTACAATGGTAAAAAAAAAAATAATAATAATAACAAAATAAAAGTCTAAGGTATAATAAAGTTACACTATTTTTATGCAAGAATACTTGTAAAAAATATTTCCAAGAAATAGATATGAGGGCTGAGTGAAAAGTAATGACAACGTGCCAAGTTTTATTAAAAAAAAATCATGGCACCCTCTGATGATAACAGATTCCAATAGAGATTCCCTCGTATGTTGCATATAAACAGAGTTTATGATATTAGTTTTGTATATGCAATAGAGAAAGAGACATCATACAGAGCATGTAATCTCAAGTTATTCAATTGTGACTGGTGTCAGTGTGCGTTTTTTGTTTTGTAGGGAATGTTGAAAATTAATTAGATTAATTCAATTGCATTTTCCGTGTGTTTATGTTAATTATGGTGTTGTGAATCGTTTTGGCATGAATGTGGTGGGCGTGGTTTTGATGTGTAGGCGCTTGTGAGTGTGTGGTGGAGCTTGTATGTGTTCATTTGTTGATGATTTGTGCTATTGGAATTTTTAGCGATGTTTTTTTTTTTATCGTAAACCATTATTGTTAATGGTAATAGTAAGGTTGGATGGCTGTAACAACAATGGCAATGATCTTGCCTACGCTTTGTTGTTGCAGCGTTTCCCGAAATTTAGTTGCCAACAAAGACGTTGTGTGCAATCCTTTGAAAAGAGAGAGATCGCTCTTGGCAATGAGTGTTGGACAGGGAAACTCGCTTGTGGTAGCTGCGTTAGTTTGCCCCCGCCCCCTTCTGTTTTGGTGAACGAGCAATGTTCGAAGGAAGTTGACGTACATGCTAATGTTAGTTTTAATGGTTCAGATGCATTTGATAACTGTTAAATAAATAACCAGATGATATGATCTGTCCTGTTCTAATGAAATCAACGAAAAACCCCGTGGAACGTCCGTTTAGAGCCTCACCAGTGGAACGCTGCGATCGACATTCTTTTGTTATAGCAATCAGCTAAGATAAGAAGTCGGCGGTGCCTTCACGTTTATTTGGTGAGACCAACTCGATTTATTTCCTTATTTTGGATAGTATTTGCATTTGTCAACCCGTGTTTATCCTATCAGAACAGAGTTTTTATCTGCCGTATAAACCGTACCTCTTCAAGTGCATTCTCAAGTTCAAGTCTAATGTCAAGTGCTGTTGTTTTTCTTTTATATACACATTGAACAGTTGTAAATACGTTATCTTAACGGGTCTTAATGCGTGAATCCCACTAATGCTGATTGATAGCTGAAGCTTATTATGGATCAAGTGACCCTTGTGTCGAAGTATTATTCTTCTGTTTTTAGCTCGTAATATTTTATACGTTGTGATGCTATCCAGCAATTTGCTCGGGATTTGTGAGGCAAAGCTGGATGCATGAGTACGGATCTGTAACAGTTTAGTAAGAGATATCTTGAGAAGCATACGATGGAGAAACCTTCTTTGGTGTGTCAGCCAATGTTTATTAATGTAATAGTTCCGAGAGGCGAGTAGGGGGTGTATCATTGTGGTTGTGTGGCGTCTAAGCATCTGTGTTATTGCGTAAGGGGTTACTGCTCTCTCCCCTAGTCCCCAGCTCGATGTGTGCCAATTGTAAGTGCCACTGTGGTTCGGAACCTTGTAAAGGAGAGCGCGACGCCTCCCTGAGAACCTTCTATTAGTCTTGAGGTACAGTAGTGGGGTGTAAGCAGTGACAAGTCCCTGTCTCTGTAATTGGGTTTTAGTAATAATTACTGTATTTGCTGGTCAGATAAATCCACTCATGCACCAGCTGATGCTGAATTAGCATGCAAGAGAACACAAAAAGACTTTATTCATGTTATTATGGTAGGATTTAAACCAGTGATGATTAATTGAACTTTTAATTAATGTTATTATTGTCTTAGTTTGTAAGCGTGGGGCCCCCAAAGAATTCTGCATATTATATTAAATGCTTCATTTGAATAAAATGTTTATTAATGTTATAATGCACGTCTGCTCCTTGTCCAAGTTACACCTCCCCACACAAATCTAAACAACCCTCTTCTGCTGCATGTGGGTGTGAATTTTCGTTGTGGGTACCTTTTGGCACCCCCCACCCACGTGCTCAGGGCACACAATATTACCAGTATTACTACCATTACGCACCTGATGCCATTACTTTTCACTGAACTCCCATAATCATGGAATTATAGTGCCTGGCAAGAAAGAAAAAGGAAACGAAAGAAACCTCGTTCAACCAATCAGGAACGAACAAGAAATGGGGTATTACTTATTCCTGGCATCAGTAATAAGTAATGTCCCATTTCCTTTCCATTTTTGGGTGGTTGAACAAGTATTTTTTCATTTACACAAGCGCCAGTTTCCTTTTTCTTTCGTGCTGGGCACTATAGTCAAAATTTGAGGGTTGGTGTTTTGGTACATCTAGGACCCAGTCATAGTCGTCAAGAGCCATGATTTAGCAATTGTGTTAAATCGAGTCATGTTAGATCAAGCATCAAGGGAAAAATTTTTTTAATTCATTCAAAAAAAATAATAATAATTTAGAAGAAAATAAATAAATTTTCTTGGAGAAAAATAACAACAGGACAAATGTGGATACAAATCAAAGGGGACAAAAGTAGGTAAGAGGCTTTTTTGTTTTTAATTTTACTTCTTGGAAATGTTTCTGTTGCAAAAATATTTTCATGCATCTCAAATATGGCACAAACTTAAAGAACTCTTATCTTTTGTAAAGATGAAACAAAAACTTCTGGTAAAAAGTTCGTCATTGGGTAAATGTAGCTTCAAAACTTTAGAGAATGTGGAATATACAAACCATACTCATTATCTTCCATATACAGGGTGATTATAAATTAAGTTCGCCTACTCAGCGCCCTCTAGAGCCCAATCTAATGAACCGATTGTGATGCAAATTGAATTGTAGGCTATTCAGACCATGGAAGAGAGAATTGCAGAAAGAAAAAAATTAGTGAAAATGTGAAAATATGGTGCTGTGGAATGACAAATGGAGATTCTAAAACTAGTTTTATTGTTTTAAAGAAGCAGACATGTTGGAAGCGTAGCACAGCATGATCAATTGTTACATGAAGTGTTTCCCAGGGAATGTCCGAGACATGTCGTCTAATGCTGGCTTTCAGCTAAGGCACAGTCCGTATGCTTTGTTGATAGACCCGATCTTTCAAATATCCCCAGAGCCAAAAATCCAGAGAACGTGGAGTATCTGACATGGGCCCTTTTTGCAGTCCTTTTAGGAGACGGTATGCTTGCGATGCAGCTGGACTGCTGCTATCATTCTGGTAAAACAACTTTACCAACAGTGGGCGTTTTTTCTTGCTTAAAACCATGATCTTTCGTGAAAACTTTTCACTAAACATAATGTAATGAATGGATCAATCCATTCCATTCTGGGTATGTTGACTTTCTAATTTGCATAAACTTTCTGCTAATAAGGTCGATATTGAGAATGAACATATCCTGTAATCAAATAAAAACCTTGCCTGCTTGTTTAAAACAATAAAACTAATTTTAAAATCTCAATTTGTCGTTCCACAGCGCCACATTTTCACCTGATGGTGACAATTTGCACTAATTTTTTTCTTTCCGGAATTCTCTCCCCTGTGGTCTGAATAGCCTACATTTCAATTCGCATCACAATCGGTTCGTTAAATTCGGCTCTAGAGGGCTCTGAGTAGGCGAACTTATTTTATAACCACCCTGTACAATGAAATGAAGTGCACAACTCAAGTGTTAATGCCATTAATAACATGATGATGTTTAAAAGAACTTTTCTTTATTTAATCTTGATATCCAATATCTTACATTTCCTATGCATTAATAAATCGTTATGGCACAATACATTTGCTAGTTGCTATCTTCAAATAATATCAAGAGAAAAGCAAATATGAACTAAAGAATTTCATTTCTTTTTCAAACTTACTAGGAATTAATCTATCCATAACAGAAAGAGAAATGCGTACTGAGCCTGGAATTACTGGTAACCGACTCATCTTATCAGACCTACAAGAAGGATACAAATTGTCAATCTACACTTATAGTAATAATATTAGTTTCATAATTAATTTTCCAAAAATAAAAAGCAAAGTGTAGAATACAGTGAAGCAAATTTTAATTCTCTTTGTATAAGTACATATACAGTAATACAGGATGCTCGGAATATATCTAGCAAAATTTTAAAGGGTGATAGAAGGGACCAAAATAAGCATTATCCATCATAGAATGTGTGTCCGGAAATGACGCATTTAAACACGGCATTCAATGATGTCTGGGAGTAAAGGTGTAATTTTCCCGCTGGGATATTGCAATATGACGTATGGGATAGCAAATGGAAATGGACTAAAATTTTGCCAGATATTTTCCAACACTCTGTATATCTGTATACTAAAAGTGATATTTATATACGAGGGGTATTCAAAAAAAGACTAAACTTTTGCTCTAACAAATTTATTTATGGTAGAGGTGGCCCAGTTGGCAGATGCGAGGAGCTAATTACTCCTAGTCCTGATTTGAGTCCAGGTTGCGGAATTTTTCCTTTCATTTTTTTTCTTAATTACTTCCTAAGTTTGAAAGACAGCTTCAGTTTCCAACCTTTCACTTTATTGTGAGTTTTCATCAGTTTGCTGGTTTAGAAAAAAGGAATTTCAGACCTGCAAGCCAGGTGCCTGCCACATCATTGGGCTTCCACTTTGAGTGCTTAGCAATATTTAGGACACTTGGAGACAGCTTAGCTTTACCAATGACCAACACTTGGTAGACTCTCTAGGTATTTCTAGTCTCTGGCTTTAGTTCAGTCATGGTGTTTCTTCCATTGTTGAAATGCTTTTTGGAATGGACTTATTGTGATGGCACGCAATCTTCTCATCACAACAATGAAAGAATTTGGAAACAATTAATAGTCTTATGGGGCTAAGACCAGAGAATAGGATGGACGGGATACGACAGATGTCTTAACATTTTGCTGGATAACTGTGAATGAGAAGCAATGTGCAACATCCAAATCGGTTTTTCCCCACAATTCAATGCAAACAGTATATGCACATTCGCAGTTCACCTGAAACAGCTTAAACAACTTAATTTATAGTAGAAGTTTGTCAAAACCCGTTTCTGGGTAAACTCAGTAGCTCCAGTGGCATGCAATTTAAAGAATTTGGTCTTTTTTGGAACACCTCTCATATAGATATGCGCATGGAACTAATTACTTTTTAAAATCAGCCAAAAATTTTAAAAGGTCTTCATCACTAAGTTTGGCACTATCTTGTCGATAGATGACATTGAAATCTGGGTCTGTGTTTACTTCTTTAGAAAACGGCTTTAAAAGAGGTCTGAAAGGTTTGAAAGATAAAAAAATATTTAATTCCGATTCAGATGCAAATAAAACTTTTTTCTCAAAATTCCCTAATGGTTATTAACCTTGCAGTCCAAGCAAAAGGCATTCGATAATGTCCAAGCCTGTGGCAACAAGATTTCATGATCTTATTAACTTTTGGGCCTATTCGTGGATCACCAAAACGTGTATATGGTTCAGTAGCTTGAGAAATCGAACCTTGGAGTACTTTTTCAATCCTAACAACTACATAAATTTCAGTGTCAGGATGGGAAATGCTGAACAAGGCCTGAAAATTAACAATTGCATAAATTTTAATTTTGTTATTTTTTTTTTTTTATGCAAGTAGTAAAGTCTAAACAAGAAGTTCACAGTAAAGACATAAAATTTATGGCAGACTTACTCTTAATTTTCCAATTTGCAACAAAATCTTTCATGCGTGAAAACATGTTTCAGTCTTCAAATCATCAAGTTTGATACAATCTCTAATAGGACACGAGGCATGCCCTCGTAATAGTTAGTTTTGACACTACAGTCAAAGATTAATGTATTTTTTGGGGTATGGCTGCGGCTTATTTATTAAAAAGTGAAAGTTTTTGCGTGCGCTGCCTAACTAAATCGGCGACGAAAAATTTCGTTTTTCTTTTGCGACGAAAAGTTGTGTTTTTATCATGATCAGCCATCATGATGGATGATCAACTGGACTAATTTCTGCCTTTGCCAACAGAAGACGCCACTGTTGCTTTCGCTTGGCAGTCAGGCTGGTTTCAATTTCAACTCTAGATTTACATCAGGACTCTTGATTCCGTGAATGAAGAAGGTTATTGGATGACCAAATCAATAATGTGAAATGGATCGATGAAATTGTAAGAAAAATTATCAACAAGGAACTTGTAATATTGTACTCAAATTATCCGAATTCTAGTACCTTATGTATATTAATGGGTATGTTTTATTATCTTTAGGAAAAAGTTATACTTAAAACTGTAAAATTGTAACATATTTCTTTAAAGTGAATTAGGATAGAATCTTGATTAAATGGCGAAAAGGGAAAGTGCGGCCTTGGCCAAATTAACATTTTTTTTTGTGTGTTTTTTTTTTAGAAAACGATGTATTTTACCAGTGGCCTATCCACTGCTGCAGCCTTACTTCCGAAAAATTCAGTATATTGAACTGGCGATGATTTAAAGATTGAAACATGGTTTCACACATTAAAAGTATTGTTGCAAATTGGCATTTAAGAGTTTTCATGTGTTGATTATTGCAATATGAACCAACTTCTGATACTCTTATTTAGGAACCTTCTTTGATTTGGTCATCATTTAAAGGCTTTTAAGAGTTCTCATAATCTCCTAGCAAGTTATTAAGAAACATATTAACGGTAAACTCTATGATCACATATAAAAACAATAAAAATTAAAAAAAAAATTTAAATGAAGGTATGAATAATCACTTAAGATATATTAAATTTTTTTATTAAAAAAAAAAAAAAAAAAAAAAACATAATACCACCTTTTCTTCCCCCCCCCCCCCATTCCCTGTGCGATAGAGAAGGACCCATGTACAGTATTACGTTCTCTTGTATATCACATGGTAAAAGGGGTGAAGTGGAAATTCAGAATCATGAATTACAGTTTCTGTTTGTGTGTGTATTTATTCAGCCAATCACAGAACAATTTGAAGGCATTCTGCATGGAAAAAAGGTTAGCAAATCTTTAAATATGTAGACTTGTTTGAACCAAGAATCGAAAATAGTTTCCTGCAGGTTCTCGTGGCAAAACTAAATTCCTAGCAGGTTCTCGTGGCAGAATTAACATCATGGACACCTATATTTCCCGCATCCTTCCGCCATGGAGCTACCATCAATGAGTTGGGCTTCCACCCCCTCAGCTGCGATAGCTTTGGTCACAGAAGTTGCCACAGGTGCTTAAACGACACAATACACTGAGCCCTTATCTCTGCAGGCATTCCTTCATCACTGCCTGTTTTGCAGTGAACTTCACTGAAAGCAAAAAAGTGTCGAAATATACCGACCTCTTCAACAACTTTCTCTTTGCCCCCCTTGGCTTCGGGGCTTTCGGCTCCTGGGGCTCTAAGCCCCTCTCTTTTTAAATGAGCTTATCTTCAGGATTTCCGCCGCTACCCAGGACACAAGATCGATGGAGTTCTTTCGCCAGAGAATCTCTCTGGATATCCAGAGAGGTGATGTGTCTTGTGTCATCTCTTCCCTGCCTCAAGCTATCCCCTTCAATGAAGTTTACTTTATCTAACTAATTTCTTAAAAAAATACAATCATCAAGAGTAGGATAAACATATTTTTTAAACAATGAAGAAACATCAATGTGACGAATGTTCAATGACAGTAAACGTCTGATTTTAAAAGAAGAAAAAAATAACTTTCTATGGGGACGTTAATTGTAATTAAGCTTTTGATTAATTTGCATCTCAACCTGATATAGTTTATTTATATGGAGAACTTATATGGAGTACAACCAAAAGAATTAACATGACCCTACTTCTCTATACGAATCGTGCATAATTGATGAATCAGAAGTAAAAAACTGGTTTAATATACGAAATTGTTTTCGATTTGTATTATGAACTTAATGTTAAATTATTTGAATGTTAAATATTAAAAAATTACTGTTGAAAAATGGAAAAACGTTTAAAACGAAATTTAAATTATGAAATAAGAAAATAATAAATAAACTAATAATCCGAATGTTAATTATCTGGAGTGTCAAATATCCAGACCTTATTCGGAAAAATGAATAGTGGCTATTGTAAGCGGGAAGTTACTAAAGGATGATGGGATTGTGACTTCCGTGCATTAAAAATCTGGCCCTGTCAACAATGAAATGGATAAGAACAAAAGCAACTGCGAAAGCAGTAAAGATCTGACAAAAGCTGATGTGCCTGCTGCATTAGTAACAGCTATGGTGTGATATGAACAATCAGAATGCTGTCCTATAAAGGTAGAATTGCAAGATTATCATTTCTTTATGCACATTTCATATTTGGTTTTCGGTTATCCATACAATTGCGTATCCGAACGGTGTCCAGTCCCAATTGATTCAGAAATTGACGTCCTATTGTATTTATACAAATTTTCCATAGAATTTACCTTTAATAATTATTTACCAAATCTTTCAAAGATATAATTGATTCTAAAGCAATTTCATTCAATCCTCTTTACATAGGAGAGGAAATCTGCATAAATTCTAATGCTCGGAAGAATATTAAAATTTATATTAATTAAAAATGAGTAATAATAAAAAATAACTTACTTGCTTAGGATGCAACAGCCATTCTTCACTTACATCTCCTAACTCAGGTGGAACTATCCGACCATTAACAGATTTTCCTTCACCTTTATTTTCAATGCTTCCATTGCTTACACCCTCCAGCTTTTTACTTAAAGATGGCAACATTTCTCTTATTTTGGGATGGTTGACATCAAACCGAAAGTCGGCTGATATCTTCTTGCCCTTCTTAACATCATAAAGGGCAACTGTGGTAAAGTATGGCTCCACCTATATCAATATTATTATTATAAGTAATAGTAGTATTAGTAATAAATTTTGCTTTGTGTTAAGAAAGGAGGAAAAAATATTAACCAAATATCAAAACGAGAAAATAAATCATTCTAGAAGCTGGTAATCAACTGAATGAAGAAAAACAATTATCGTATTCTCGGGAATATACCCCATACCCTTGTATAACCTGCACCCCTGTATATCCCTAAAAATTCAAATATTATACTATATTATATTATATTATATTATACTATATTATATTATCCAAACTTTTGGAAACCCTGCATCCCTTGTATTCCTTGCAGGGTATATTCACGAAAATACAGTATTTCAGTTCAATCAGTACATACACTGACAAATCCATTTGCTAATAAATTGCTCAACAAATTTTTTACTCATATAGAAACAGATTCTGAAGAGACATTAAAAAAACATGTAATACCTGACATAAAGAACTCCGTTCAGATTCAGGATGAAATTGTAATCTGAATCGGACACTTTCACATTTAATGAGGACTCTCATTCCGAACTGCTCACGGTAAGGTTCAATATCTGGTTCTTCCAATTCTTTCCGAGACTGTGATGATTTCTAAAAAAATTACAAGTCAAAATTCATTACACCCTTTTTAATAGTAAACACAATTTGAACTAAACATAAGTTGCAATGAATATTAAATTCTTCTTACAAACATTTCAGGATATATGGCAAATAATTTCTGTCTATTTTCTTTTCTTGCTGAGGCTATAGATGAATCGGTTTCTTTTGCATATTTCATCAACTCTGGGTTCCGACTATGTTCAAGGCTTTTCAAAGTACCCCTGTTTTCAGGTGTTGGTGGAGGAGTATCTGATGAAGTATCCATGAAGAATTGATTAGAAAATAAATAATAAATTTTAGTTAATTTGTAGAGAGTTGCTACGCATTTTTTCCTTTGGAACATTGTGTTTGACAAGGCACCTAGCCATCCCACACTTTGGCAGAGGGCCAAACTGGTATACAGGGTGTTACAAAAGATCGGGACTATCTCGAGAAATATTCATCAGATCAAAAAAACAAAAAACACGTTAAATATTTTTCAAAATGCTATCCAATGATGTCAAACTCGACCCCCACCCTTGATAGTGGAGGAAGGGCAACTTTGAAATCTTAAATAGGAATCCCTGTTTTTTGTTGCAGGTTTGGATTCTACGGGAAAAATACAAATTTTTATCAGAAACTTTTTTCCATTCGTTACATATGGTGCTTTTTTCATGATTCTCTCAAGAAATGCACTTCTCACCAAAAAATAAGAGACGATGAAATATTTCAAGATAGCTGTACAACTGAACTATTGTCACCCCTTTCCCGTGCTCCCTTGTGGGTCAAGGGTGAGAAAGCATGTTCCAAATTTTGAATGGGAACTTTTACTGCGGATTTATAGTGAATCTGTAATGAATTTTTAAAAAAAATGTTTCAGATAAAAGTTTTGTATTTTTTCCCACGGAATCCGAATCTGCAACATAAAATAGGCATTCTATTTACGATTTCAAAGTTGCACCCCTCCTCCACCCTCAGGGGGTAGGGGTGGGGAGTCGAGTTTGGTATCATTGGATAGTTTTTTGAAAAATATTAAACATGCGTTTTTTGTTTTTTCGATCTGATGTGTATTTCTCAAGATATCCCACGGTCCCGATCTTTTTTGTTACACCCTGTATACTAGTGATGTGCCGATACTGATACCGATAGTATCATATATTTTATGGTATCGATGCTTACAATATAGAGTAACTTGCAGTATCGAAACTATCAAGTATTTCTACGAGTATCGGATAGCAGTATCGAGTATTTTTTGAATCTAGTTGTCAAACTTGTCTTTATTGAAATAACTACCCGGTAATCTAATTATAACTCTGAGTTCACTCACGAGACTGATGAAGCGAATGAGAAAGATGAAGAAAGTTTCGGTATCATTTATAATCGATAAACGGTGATGTTGCTGTTTTCGCTTGAACTGGTGAATGGTTTCATTTTCCAGTTCGGTAAACTGGCACAGGAGAAAAAGCAATAGAAAACTGGGGGGAAATGGCACTATTAAAATAATAAAAAAGTAAAAGATTAAATTTCAACTGAAAATAAAAACAATAATGAAAAATAATTTCAAAAAGAAAGATAAAGAAATAACTCAAATTTGTTTGTTAAATAGCAAAGGAATAGAGCTATTTATTCGTTTCACCATGTCCGTCTGTTCGTTCGATATTTTCTACTTTTTTGACATTGATGGTTAAAATTTGTAATGTAGCTTACAATGGGCATGTGCTACTTCACTATTTAGTTTATTGAATTTTCGATTGACCCAGTGGGGTCGAAGTTACGGGGACAATTTGGTCAATATGGTAAACTTTTTTAAAGGGGTGAATTTCATATGCAGATTCTTTAGGCAAAATCTACATTAAAGAATGACTTAATGGATAATGAGGGATTTTATTCTATGCCACATTCATATGTTTAGATTATTAATGAAAAATAGGAAAGAAATCTACATTACTATGAAGTTTGGACCAAATACTTCCAGTGGGGTCGAAAAAGTCATGGTACTGGTTACCTGGTCTTAGAACTATTAACGTTTTCAAAAGGCAACATATTGCATTCATTCGATCAAAAGAGATCGAAACAAAAGAAGATAGAGCTCATTTTCGTTTTCTAAATACTACATTCGAGAAAATCAATTTTTGATTTAAAAAAATGGGGGTTGAAAAGTTAGGATAAAAGGGATAAAAAATAGAGGAACTCCGCTACTTTCCTATACCCTCCTCGGAGGAATTCATTTTCTTGTTAATTATTTCAAGAATCAGGAGAACGAATAAAATGCAAACAATTCCATTAAATATTTTATCAAAAAACAATTAATCTTTATTAAATAAAATAATTTATCAAAATCTGCTATTAAAAATTCGATAAATTTTTTTTCATCAAAAATACAAAATATTATAAATTCTTTATCATACATTATAAAAATGTACTAACTTGTAACAATTTAAAATATTAAACTCATGCCATTTTGGGTGAACTTTTTTTTTATAATGAAATAGGAAAGCTATATTAGACGAAGCACATAATTTCTGATTGTTAAATTCAGCCCTTTTTCTGAGCTTAAAATATCCAAATCAGTAGATTTATGACTTTAGTGTTATGCTCAACTTTAGATACAGTAATTATGAAATTTGATAGTATAACTATCAATATAATCTGAATTAAAGTAAGGAATGAGAGTCTGTATTTTGGCTCTAATTTATTCCAAATTATCGAAATTACAGTAAACATAGGTTACTTAGATATTTTTCTTTACTATACGGTATTGTTTGTTTACTTCTTAAAATATTTTTTGGCTTTGCAGATTGGTTAGGTTTGAGTACTCATAATACTTTTTTACAAATACTCGATAGTTCCAGTATCGAATACTCAAAGAGTATCGCACATCATTAGTATATGCCCCCGTGGGCTATTGGTTAAAGGTGGCCTAATACACCACATTTGGCCAATTACGGGTGGCTAATGGTCAGTACTTTTCTATTGGTCACAGAAATGGCTGCCAGAAAGTTACAAGAGTGAAAAAAGTTCTAAGAATAGCAAAAT
>JAHWFO010013591.1:3802297-3814624 GCA_023313115.1 Rhysida immarginata
TTTTAATATCTTGTTCCTTTTGATAAGTACAGACAGGAAGAAACAGTAAAAACACGCCTTCTAATGTCTAACTCCAGAAATCATAACCAATAACAATAAAAGTTTGCCGTGAGAGAGACTAAAAATGTATCACTTCGCATCTAAACATGAGAAACACTGCACCTGACGTCTAAACAGTGAAACTCACTCAACAGATGTTTGGAGAAGAGAAAAAACACAATAGCAACAACCGAGTTGAATGAATACATGTATATAAAAAAAAAAAAAAAAAAAGAAAAAAAACATGGAAACTCTCTAAAAACTAACCTAAAATTTAATGTGGAAAAAAATGTTAAAAAATGTCTGTAATAAGTATCTCCATTTACCTTTGAATTCCATTACAGGTTTTCTAGTCATGTCTTCTTGTTTACTGATCTGAATGACATGGTGCAACTTTTCTATCCAATCTTCTAACTCTGCTTCACTTTCTGCCATTAACAGACAAGATCTTTGATTATCGGGCATTTTGAGTTCAAAGCAAAGCTTTCCTTTCTTGGAATTCTAAAAGAAGAAGAATGAAATAAAGATTTAAATTTCCATAGGAAATACTGTCCTATTGAAAACTTTATAAAATTCACAAAGAGAACTTTACAACAATCTAAGTTAGGAATTACCCGAACAACTTCAGAACAAAAATCCATGCAAATGGTTCCCTTCAGTTCTTGTTTCTTATCATCTTTATGAAACTCTAAGGTATGTGTTCCATCAACTTCTTGACGGAGATAAACATATCGTCGTTTAAATGACTAGACGTTAACAAAATTAAAAAGAAATGCAGTTTTCCTTTGAAACCATCAAAACATTCTAAATTTCATCTTAACACATCTTGCAATGATACCTGGGTAGCTATGGCAATAATACTAGTGGCATCTGGTCCTTTTAATAAATATCCCCGCTTTAAAATTTCTTCTCCACCATGAAGCATCTCCTGAAAAATTAAATAAGGTCCATTTCAAAGTGAGAAAAAAAAAATTCCCATTATGAAGAGTTTAGACAAAATCATAGATGTTCTGGCTTTCACAAGGCTACAATACAGGGCGTTTCTAAATCCTCTTTCGTATACATGTTTATTACTCAAAAACTATTACAGATTTAACATGATTTTTTTTATTCACAAAGAAAAACTCAAAAAGATTCTTAGCATGCCTTACTAAATTTCAATGTGCCGCCTATTTATGGCGTGAAGGACGTCAAAGCGAAACTCGATTTCCTGCCATGTTCTGGCTAGCATTTCAGGTGTGATTTCAGCAACTGTTTCAATTATTCTGTTCTTGAGAGTTTCAATGTCATCAACGTTGATCTTTTACACTCTGTCTTTCACATATCGAGAAGAAAGAATCCATAGGGTTCACATCGGGTGAGCGAGGGGGCCAAGGACTGGCCCATCCCTTCTAATCCATCATCCTGGAAAGTTCGTATCAAGGCACTGCCTAACTTGCAGGCCCCAGTGAGGAGGTGCTCCATCTTGTTGGTAGACTATGTTGGGCTGTAGTTCTTCCACCTGTGGAATCAGATAGTTCTCCAGCATATCTAGGTAGGTTGCAGCAGTAATGGTGTCTTCAGCAAAAAAGAAAGGTCCGATTACTCGATCATGCACTAAACAGCACCAAACATTAACCTTTGGGCTGTCGTGTATATGCTCCCTTAGTATGTTGGGGTTTTGTGAGCCCCAAATGTGGCAGTTGTGTTGGTTACTCCTCCAGAAGTATGGAATGTTGCCTCATCAGAAAACAAAATGTACTCAGGGAAGGTGGGATCATTTTTTGAAGCATATCCTCAGCAAACTTCTTGCACTTCGGCCAGTCATCTGGCTTCAGTTCATGCATCATCTGGATTTTGTACAGATGTCTGTGGCATATCCAGTTGACAAGCCGCTTGACAAAGTAATTTACGGGGACTACGATCGTACATCTCCCTGGCCTTTTTGTGTAACAGTCTGCCTGTGTTTAAAAATTTTTCATGCCATAGCTTAATTGACTTATGATTTGGAGGATCATTTTTAAACTTTGATTTGAACATTCTCTGAACTGTAATCATTGACTTAAATTCCACAAGCCATAACACACACTGAGCTTTTTCTTGAACACTGCCATTGTTTACTGTGCCTCGCGAAAAATGGAACACCGTGCCAGCAATGGCACCACGCATCAACCGTGTGTTTCATTATCAATTCACGCGAGGCTAAGAAACTTTTTGAATTTTTCTTTGTGAATAAAAAAAATTCACATTAAACTCTCTAATAGCTTTTGAGTAATAAATATGTAAAATACGGGATATAAGTTAGAAACACCCTGTATTCTTTTATGGTTTTAGCAAGGCTTCATCCAAGGCAGTTGCTTTACTCCAAGCAGGTGTGTATGAGACTATAGGGTCAGCGAGAAGATCACTGGGTATAATCATTGATGACCATCACTGGAATTGCTGTCCCTACCCTAACAGATAAGCGGGATTGAAGAGTAAGCAACAAGGCTTTATACCTTCCAACCACAATCTGAGGGATTCTATACTGCTTTGCTATGATTTAAAGAGCTATGTGTGTGACCATGATCTATATGCTGCATTCCAATTATGCAGACACAGTCAGTGACTTCCATAAGAATATCTCCTTCCAAAGCAAAAATTTGAAATTCCTGATATGCTTCTTTTCTTGAATACAATCAACCTGGTCTTAATTTTTGAATCACTCATATAGTAAAGTGCAGTGTAGCAGAAGCTGTTTGCTCTATGCATACCTACCTCCAAAGTAAGCACCATAACTTTAGAGTATAGTACCGAAATGAAGTGTATGTTAATTCCGAGATATTGATGTATTATCTTTAATATTGAGTTTCATCATAATAAATTAATAGATGACCAGCTCTGTGCATTGTCCTTCTTGATGATGTTGATGGAGCCTTTACAATATATAACTGGGAAGACACAAAAGAATTTCAACCAGTTTCGCCTTTTATTCCTGGCTTTATCCAATGAACTCTTTTGTGTTTTCCCAGTTATGTATCGTCAAGCCTCTATCAACTTCAGGATAATAATTAATATACTTAATACTTACTAATAATTAATACTAAAATCTTTATTAAGTTCTCGTCTAAACCAGATGGATATTGAATTCAAATTCATGTATACTGCATTTTCGTGAATATACATTCCCTGCGGGTTATCTAATATACGTGATATTAGTATTCCCAGCATCCCCATCTCACGGATGTAAAAAAGTGTATAACACGCAAGTTATATTCGCCAAATATGGTAATATCCATGTTTGGACTATATTGATTCAAATATTAAGATATTTAATTGTTTAAACATTTCTAAGAAGAGTCAAACTCTTTTCTGCAATGAATCATCTGAGTGATTTTCTTCAGAACATATAAAATTATTTTACTTAAGTGGAAAAAGTCTTTAAATTCTGAAATTTACTGTGTTGACAAATGCTGGTATTCATGTAGTCTAAGGATAATAGACCTCGAGATTTAAAAAGAGAATTTAAAAATTTACCATATCTGTTTGATCATTTTCAGCATCAACTTCGTATACATGATCTTCTAATGGTTCTGCTTTAGGAATCCTGGTTAAAAAAGAATTCAAAAACAAAATTATATATTGAAATAGGCAAATATATAAGGGCTTTTTTTTTCCCAACCTCCAATGAAGAATAAAATAAAGACGAGCATGAATGATTTTCTTACCAAGGATCAAGTACAATCAAAGTTAGTTTTCGACATAATCACCATAAAGACTGAAACATATGTCATACTAGTGGACAAGTTTTCCAATGCCCTTTTCATAAAACTTTGCCACCAGCATGTTGAGATAGAATTTCATGACGTCGTGGAAATCTTTGTTGCAAGACAGTACACTGCCAACGGAGAGCCATTCAGAACAAAAGAAGAGGCATGATATCATCTGGAATTGTTTTAATTCATGACAACACACAACCACATACTGCTGTGGTAACCCAACTATTTCTTGAGCAATTCCAATCGGAAATGTTTTATCATCCTGCATACCCTGGTGCCCAGTGACTTTCATCTTTTTTGAGAGCTGAAAAAAAGGTCTGTCAGGATGCTGTGGAGACCTATCTCAACATGCTGGCGGCAAACTTCTATGAAGAGGGTATTGGAACATTCCTCCACTAGTGTGACAAATACATCAATCTTTACGGTAACTATGTCGAAAAATAATTTTAATTGTACTTCACTCCTGGTAATAAAAAATGCTCTCACTCCTTTATTTTATGCCCTATCAGAGGTTGAAAAAAAATAAGCCCCTTGTTTATAAATCAGTCCATATACGCATAAATAGCATCTATTAAAAAAAAAAAAAAAATCAGAATAATTATCTAAACTATTTTCATCCCTTAACATCATTTTTTTGTCATATTTGTGAATGAGGCATATTCAGAAAGTAAGTTCAGTTTTGTAATAAAAACAAAACTACTATATATATATTTTCAAAATTTTTTCTTTACCATATTCTACAGGGTGCGACAGAGATTTTAAATGAAAATAACAAAGCAATAATAGAATAATTCAAAATTTTATTTCACATTTTGGAAGAACAGTGTTTACCATTTATGTCACTTACTTTATCATTTAGTTTTGAAAACAATATCATCCAAATGCCGACCTTCTTTTTGTATGAATTTTTCTGGCAGAAAGCAGCTTTCAGCTCTAGTGTTCCCAACTTTCGTTTGTACACTTGAGCCTTCAAGCACCCTGGTGAAAGAAATCGCAAGATGTGGGATCGGTGGAGCGTGCTGGCCTTTGAGTGTCACTTCGCAAGGAGATCAATCAGTATTGGACGGTATTGTTTCAAAACTAAATGGCAGAGTGTGTGATGTAATTGGTAAACATTTTGTGTGCGTGAAATAAAATTTTGATTAGCTTCTATCATTGCTTTGTTAATTATGTTTGAAATTCAGGAGTTATTTCTGCCACACCCTGTATATACCTTTAACTTATTTTTCCACATAGTTTCCAAGTTTGTTTAAACACTTGTCAAAGCACTCAATGAGCTTCTGGAAGCCCACTTCATAGAATTCTGCCACCGGTAAGGAAAGCCACGCAGTTTTTACTTCTTCATCATTGCTGAAACTCAAGGTTGCCGATGAATTCCTGTAGATACCGGAACAGATGGTATCTAACGAACATGAGGTTCGTACTGTATTTCCAATGAATCAGAACTTTTGTTTTTATTACAAAATGGAACTACCTTCTGAATATGCCTCGTACATTGTACATTAAGTTTAATTCTAAATTTATAAATATTAATTTTTAGCAATTGAAAAAAAAAAAGAATAAAATTCAATAATAAATAAAGATACCATTCCTAATTCTTGTTCACACATGAATTTTTCGATTATTTTAAATAAGAATTTATTAATGTTCCATCAAATTTTAATAATGTTACAAAATGGTTTATGAAAAATTTTAAACCCCTGATCTCAGTTATCTGGCAATCTTAAAACAATCCCATATACATGTATTTAAATCTTATAATAATGCTATAATGCAAGCTCTTACTTTGGCAACTGCCAATAGTGCCCAGAATAGGCACTATATTTATAATGAACTACATTCCAATTTGATGTATAAGTATTGATACATTCCCTAACAAAGAGACTGAGATTTTGTTGTTTGGCTGAACTTGGAACAGATGGGGTGCTTGTCCTGTATCGACGAGGCAGTGTTGTTTGCTGAAATATTAAACATTTACTTCAATGAAGTTCAAATGTTTTATAACGTTAAACTATAGCAAGTGAATGAAACCAATTACTTACTGAGACATCATCTGGAGGATATAAAAGCATATCTCGTTGAGGATCATTTTGAAGAATAAAATGATTCCTAAGGACAAATGCTTCATAATCTATTGGATCCACCAGCTGCGGTTTAGCCTATATAAAATGAAATAAATAAACTTAGTAACTTATATTCATTAAGTAAATTAAAAGTAAGGGTTACAAAGTAACAGAAAGATAGAGATCATCTTCAAAGACTTATCAACAGATATTAGAATTAGACATTTTGAAATCAATAATAATGAAGGGGATGATAATCGGCTTTTGGGGCAAGGGTGGCAGCATTTCGGAAGCCACGCAGTTTGTGAACTGTTCTCGTGCTGCTGTAGTTAAAGTGTACAATGACTGGGAAAATGGGACCGTTCAGAATAAACGGTATGGAAAATGTTGATTGATAATAATGGGTATACTGTTGGATGTTTCGAGTGTTGGAAGATTGTTACTTATGAACAATATTGACCAGCCAAGGATATTTTGTCTATCGTTTCTTTTTCTATTAAATAAGTCATCACTAATAAAGAAACTAGTAGTGAATCACAAATGAATAGTTTTGAAAGAACATTTAAAAATAATTCCACAGCCTGGATCCGAATCAGGAACCTTCAGCTAAACGTGCCGGCACCCGAACTAACTGAGCCACTGTGGACATGGAAGTATTACACTATCTACATGTCCTTGGGCTAGTTAAAGCAGTTACTTAGTCCGGTGTCTGTGCGATTAGCCAAAAGTTCCTGTTTGAGTATAGGCTGTGGAATTTTCTTTCCTAGTTTTGTCAATGATTTAAACATCTGAGGCATGGCGTAGAATAAAAAAAATAAAGAAAATAAAAAAAATTCTTAAAGGAACATTCTTGGGTTATTCTTTAAAGTACGAGGCGTGATTTATAAGTAAGTACTGTTATGATATAAAAAAACCTAGGATAATTTTTTAACGCATTAATTTTTATATGAAAGACTGAACCTTAATCTACATTTCAACATAATTTCCAGCTATATTAAGCACTTATCATATCATACAACCAGCTTCTGAATTTCTTTCTCATAGAAATTGGCCACATGATCTGCCAACCATTCCAGCATGTCCATTTTGATGTTGTCATTGCATCATTTGGCTGAGAACAATTTGATCACCCTCCGTACAGCCCTAACCTAGCACCCAGTGATTATCATTTTTTCTTGCACTTAAAGAAGCACCTTGGCAGTCAGCACTACAACGACAACGACGTCAAAACGGCCGTGCTAGAGCAGTTAGTAAATCAGGCAGCCGATTTCTATGAGGATGGAATTCAGAAGCTAGTTATACAATGTGCTAAGTTCTCTAATGTAGGTGTAAATTATGTTGAAAAGCAGATTAAGGTCCAGACTTTCATATAAAAATTAAGTGTCAAAAAAATTGCCCTTGATATAAAAAACGGTACTTACTAAAAAACATGCCTCGTATATTAACAATTAGTTACAACGTTATAAATTGTAAATTTTATTTTCAAAGCAAAATATCAGTGCTGCTGTAAAAGAAATATTTCATTATAAATTACTGTTTTAAAGTTGAAAGAACTTGAGACTTGTGAAATTTGGCTATGACTGATGTTTATAATTGCTTAATATACATTGTATGAGAAGGAAAACTTTCAAAATTGTTTACAGGTGATATGTAAAAATCTTTATCAATGATGAAAAAATGTTTAAAGTGAACATAAGAATTTGAAAATGTGCTGAAAAATAACGACAGATATCATACGATTCTTTTTACTGCCATAGATTTCATATCTTCAAGTCAATGTTATTTAATATTTCATACTTTCTCACATGAAGAAGGTTTAATTTTTAAATAAACATTTTTAAAGTGAAGATCATGTTATTTAGGACAAGGTCACAGAAAATTACATCATTTATTTCTCATGAAAGTAAATGCACTTGCAAACTACACCCATAAGAGTTAACAAGCACAACAGCTAATAAATGTTGAAAGTTGATGACAATAAAACCACATGACAATTTTTCTACTAGCTAAAAGCTTAAAGGGTGTTCTGCATATTATAAATGAGAGGAAAATAGTGATCAAATTTTATCCCATTTATTTCAATCAGATTTTTTAAGAACCATTAAATCATTAACTTCAAATTTTTCTAATTATGTAATAACTGTTTTCAGTAAACTCGCATGGATTATTGGTAAATAAAAACCAAATATAGAATCATGGTCAAGGACTTTCAAATAACTTGGATTATCAACTTCAGTGTTCATTAGATAATTTATAAATAAATAAATTCATTAATCCTTTATATTATTTCTCATGTCGACACCCCTTTTTCTATTTATATACAAAACACAACAATGATAGAGGTATCAAACAAAAGATTTTTGAACAAATATCTGAATACTACACTCACATTTCATTAAAACATGTTGTTTCTTTAAAAATTGCGGTTACACTCTAACCCACCTAACTTGAACTCAGATAATTCAAATTCCCGGTAAAGTATAACATAAACTGCTGGAAATTTCATTTGTTAACACAAATATAAATCTTTTACTAAATTGCTTAGTCAAAAGAAAATTTTTTAAATTTTTGAATACAAGCTGTATATTTTATTAAATTTGTCATTATTTATATCAAATTTCTATTTAAAAGGCAAAGGCTGTACGTAACGGCCATTCCGCTTAAAATAGCCACTTTTCTTTTCCCTTTAACCAGAGATCGTTAAAAAAGCCAATGGGCACTGCTGCCCAAAGGAACTGATTGGTCACTGCAACCACTATATCTGTATATAAACTCTGTCTACTTGTGAATGGAATTTGATGCATGGAATCCTTCTGTAAAGATACCCAGCTTTCACAGCAAAAGTAATTGACCGTTTTTTTTTATTTGTTTGTTTGTTTATTTTTTTTTTCTTGTTTTTTTTTTTGTAAATGTTTTTTTTTTTTGTGAGAACTGGAAGTTGAATTTGGGAGTCGTGCCAAAACTACTTAAGTAAAATCCCTGATAAGGCACACTTTTAATCTGGTCTCCTGACGATTCGAATTCACTGGGTTGGGGTTAATTAAAAAATAACACACAATTTGCTAGTTAGTGTAGAGTGGACCTGCCCCAGAAAGAAGTAAATAAAGCAGAGAAAGCAGGAAAATAATTTGGTTGGTTTCATCATTACATTACTTCTAAAAGAATATGTATTTTAACCGCCTAAATAATCTCAAAGACTGCAGTGCGAAAGCTTCGCACGGGTACACTGGTAATTAATTAAACACATTTTGCTTAAACAGTATTAAAAAGAAACAACAGAATTTAACTTTTTATTCTCCAAATAAAGTAACACCTTTATTTATTTATTTATTTCCTTACTGTAATTCAAGTCTTCCAGACAGAAATAAGACGCATACAAACATCTATGCCCATAACAGGATTCTGACCCATGACACAACTATACACAAAAAGAGTAGAAAGCTTGCATCCCAAACACTTATTCAACTGCCCAGCCAACTTTATTGATGTACATGTATCACCCAAATTTCCGCTATAAATTTACATTAAAGAGAAAATTTGACTAAATGATGATTCAATCACTATCCATGCTTTACTCATTAGTATAAACTAGAAATTCCACCCGTCACATGACGAATGCCAACCGTACAGATTATCAATGGTGTTCAAAACTTATATTCTGAAACAATATAGGCTACTGTTCATCTGCATATAAAATAAATGGGGCTAGTGCGAGTCGGACTCGCGCATTGAGGGTTCCATACTACCATATAATATATTTACCAAAATATGCCAGGTTCTGGAGGGTGTGGCACTGTGTTCTCCATTTCGGCTTTTATAGACATATAATCTATAATAGTTTAAGTGTCGAAATTTATAAAATAAGCGCTTTGAACAAAAAAAGTTTTCAAATATTAAATTAACAGATCACCTGAAAAAAGATTTTATGTTTGGCGTTGCGCATGTCCAACTCACACTTGGCCAGTTTCAATACTTTAGAGTTTGAACTACAATCATAACAAGTTTGATGCTTGCATGTATAACCGTTTTTACGATAGGAAAAAAAGAAAAAAAAGGAAAAAAAAACTTTTTACATTTTTTTATTATTTGTTAGACAATCTGCCATCCGCCATAATAACACATACTCTGTGAAAATTTCAACTGGTTACCTATTCCCGTTCAAAAGATCTTGATTAGAATTTGAATACAATCATGTGAAGTTTGACGCTTGTATGTATAACCGTTTTTACGATAAAACAAAAAATAAATAAATAAATAAAATAAACTTTTTACATTTTTTATTGTTTGTTAGACAATCCGCCATAATAACACATACTCTGTGAAAATTTCAACTGGCTGTCTATTCCCATTCAAAAGATACAGCCCTTAAGAGTATTATCTTACCACACAACAATCCCTGGCTTTGGACAGACCAAGAGAATTAATTTTTTTCAGTTTATTTATTTAATTAAATAACAATGACGGAGTATTGTCTTGCCACAACAATCCCTGGCTTAGGACGGATTGTTGTAACTTTCTTTGTTGGCCTCGGATGGACGGATAAGAAAATTAGTATATTAGATAGCAGTAGGCCTATAACTCGTATTTTTCGTAAATAACGTCTCTTTTGTATTCTTTGTATATTATGAATGAAAATTTATATGACAAGAATACTCATTTGATGATACATGAGTCCCTTTAGAGTCTACAATTAGCAGCGTAGCCAAAAATTCCTCAAGGTGGAACACTTTCATTTGGTGGGAGAGGGGGAGGGATACTTTCATTTTCAGAAAGAATGGGCAGCATTTTTCAACCATTTTTGGCTTGCACCTCTAGTAAATCTTTAGATAAAATATGGAAATTTCTACAAGATTTGATCAACCAAAATAAAAAGAAAAGAATGTCACATACCATTCTTTCATCAGAGTTTTTAGGCCCTGATGGCATTGGGATTACAGCCTCTTAGGAGGGAACATTTGTGAAATTGGGTGCATTTCGATATACTCACGGAGCTCACGATGGTAGGGTTTTTTCTCACTTGATCATTTCAATAGATCTCGTGATGTGGTCTTGCCTGTTTCGATAGAGCCAGGAGCCTCATGAGAAGGCATTCTCAGACACTAGGAAATGGTCTGATCTTTCGAGATTGTGTGGTTTTGTGAAAAACTATCCTGTATCATTTAAAGATGACAGCAGCCATTGGGGTTTCGCCATTGGGGTTTGTAATCAAGTTGTAGTATAATATTCACAGAGCTTATGACATGATACTACAACTTGTTGATGTCTGCTTTCAACACCATAAACAGAAAATTACAATCAGTGTTGAAATTGAACAAGAAATCAACAATAATGAACAAAAAATCCCTAAAACATCGCACTGAAAGTAAAACAGCGTCTGAAGAAAGACTGCCTCATATAGCATTTTGATAGAACATTCGTCGCGATCATCACTTGAGATTATTATAAATAATATGAGTTAACTCTCGCCAGATCCATGAGCCTATCAAAATATAACCATTACTCACGTAAAAAAATCCAACCATTTTTGTAAAAGCAATATTACACTTTTTTTAAAATATTGCTAGGTTCCTCTCTAATAAGAGAGCTTTTATAAAAATATTTAGTCCAGAGCTTACTCCTTACCTTAAAAAAAAAAAAGGGGGTCCATAAAACTTAGCTAACTGGGGCAGCCTGGTACATGTAAACTTCGATTTTATGATCTTCAAATTTACGTTTTTACGGAATTCACGTTACAAATTCACAGCCCGTGCAAAATGCTTAGAAGATCAATGTTAAAAATTCCTTGAATTTACAATTCCACCCTTCTGCACTTTCCATGATTATACGTTCTAATTCAATGTCTCACAGATTTCAATCCATGCAACTATCAACTCTCGACTATTAAAGCCTGTGAGTTGCCGATCCGACATTATAACTTTGAACCAGAAATAAACAGCAGCCATTATGCCCGGAAAAAAGTGTATTCATTGACAATATGTGCCAATCTCAGTGATGCCACCTGTCTGGTATGTTGACAAAATGTTCGGGTAGATGTTCGATTGTCCAGCTTATCAAGATAATTTCGAAAATTTCAAAATAAAATTTATTTTTTACATATTTAAAAATCGTATTTTTAAGAAAACCACAGGAGGCCAGAAACTGTGGACAAAGTTCTAATACGCACAATAAGAGGAAGCCACAAATCCACAAAAAGAGTTTAATAAACACTCGGGTGTACATTTTGCTGACGAGGTCAGCTTCTTCAGTGAGAAACCGTGGACAACCGATTTACTGAGAATCAATATATCAAAAGCCAACATATTACACAGAGGATAGCCTTTTTTAAGGGAAGGTTGACAGAATTGACCAATCAGAAAAATGTTGGGATTAAACACATTGACGAACCTGATGCAAGAAAGGGCACCACTGAATCCTCAATCAATAAACAAAGACCTGGCGATAAGAGCCACTATGATGAATGTCTAAAATGGAAAAACAATGAGACACAG
>JAHWFO010013591.1:3814634-3830329 GCA_023313115.1 Rhysida immarginata
AAATGTGACTTTATAGTTGAAATTCTTGCATAATTTTCATAATCTGTGATTGATCTGTATAAGGTAAAACAATTGTCTGCTTAGTCCAGTCGTCCTTTTTGTACGTTTTAGGGTTGTGATCTCTTCGATTTCTAGAGTTTTGTGAATTTTCCTTTGGAGTCTATCTACTATTTGACTTGGGTAGCCGTTAAATATCGCACGTTATAGTGTTGACTTCTTTTTCCATCTCATCTTAAATATTTTTTTTAAAACGAGTTGTTTCACTGATGTCATGCAATTCGATACAATGAAAAATACGTTTTCAAAAGAAAGAATATATTAATATATTTTTTAATTTATTATTGCTTGTTTGGGATTTTATTCATCATCCAGGTGGCAATGGTGTCTGATCTTGGAAATAAACTAAATTCCATTTGTAATATGGGATACAAATAAGGCATATTTGGAAAAAATGCATATTTTATATCTTTCTTTATTTTCCCTGATTTTACTTTTTTTTTAACCTTTTCTGCATAATATCATAAAATAGGGATTTCACCGTAATAGGCTTTTAATATGAGTTTAATAAATAAATCAACAATATTAAAAGAGGGATTGCTTATATTAAATTATTTTTGATTAATTTTTTTGTAAACATGTTTTCATATAAAACAATCCCCTGATGAAAACTACTCCTATTCCATTTTATTTTAAATTACCATGATTCATTTTGATATTGATAAAATAAAAAATCTATATCGAAAGTTAGATACAATTTTATTGAACAATAAATATTAAATTTTCTTCAATATATTGCAGAGAATATGCTGTCATCATAAAGAAGATGAAGCTTTATTTCAGCTTATTTTAAATCTGTTCATTCTGACCTCTCTCATGAGCCAGACTGGCCTAGGTGACCTTAATGTACAAAATTGTCTTAAGATGGAGATGAAGGAGTTTACGTCAATTATATTAAATCAGAGCCCAATTAATTTGAGCTTTAAATGAGTGTGCAATAAGGGTATTATAGGTCTTAAAAAGTGGTTCATGAATAGTATTTTTAAAAAATAAAAATTTTACGCAACACTCTTATTACATTAATTATGAAAAATTTTATATAATAATAAAAAATTCTTGAAAACATGCAAGCTTATTTCTTTATAACAAAAGTTAAGAGAGGAAATTATGGTTAATTTCTTATCTGCTGTAGAATATTTCAAGTATTTAATGTCATATATTATATATAGTTAAAAATTAGCTTTGAAGAAAAAAATGAATCATAAGATCTGTAAAGCTGTGTTAATGAATTTCTTTAAGTTTGTGGATACCGTAATGATAATTAGGAAGAAGTAGCGAAATATACAAAAAAACTGCAATGCCTTATTATTCTAATCTCATGGAAACATGTATTACAATTGTTTGCTTTCCTCCTAAAAACATAAAACTAGCTCCTTTCTAAATAAAACATTTACTATTAAATTATAATGCAAAAATTCTTATTATCAAAAAAATGTTTAAAACCTCCTTTTATCAAATATATAAAATAATGTAAGGTGAAACCATTTCTAAATCACTAAAACACTTTTACCCTCATGTAACATGATCCATGGTTCGACTCTTTTTCCTTTTTCCCCATAGCTAATTTCTGATCCATTAGGATATACAGACAAATTGCTCTTTAAGCTTAACTTATTCCGGATGCAGTCATTTTTCTTCTTTATAACCAACCCCATACAATTACCAATAAATGGCCAAAAGTACTTCCAAACTCAAAAATTAAGCTCTTTTAAGGGGATTATTGCTATAAAACGGAAAGGAAAAGCCAGAATTGATTCTGATATTATTTTAAGCTGTAGAGTTCTGCAATCAATTACATGACACAAGTCATTGGGTTTAATACGGTAATAACGGAGATTCTAATTAGACAATCTAAATCTCTGGATTATTAAGAAATATTTGAGATAGTGAATATTTTTTTAAAATTAATACAATTGATTTTACTAATGAGAATGGAAATCGAGTTATAAGAGAGACAGTTTTTTGCAGTTCAGTGTTTTGTATTACAGCTTAAGAGCAGAAAATAAAAAGTAACAGTACTTAAAACTCTGATAAACATTTTGAAATGTCTTGCTACCAATGTTTATTTTCTAAGCATTAGAATATTTAGCATTTGCTATAATTCTTCTTTTCTGGCATTATGTGCAGAATGTTATAGAGGGTGCGGCAGAAATAACTCCCAGATTTCAAATGCAAATAACAAAGCAATGATACAAATACAGTCGCACCTCGAATTTCGCGGGAACAGAAAAAAATGTGTGATATGGATGGTTAATTTTAAATCAAGATTTTTAGGTTATTAAAGATACAATAAGAATATGGAGAACAATGGGATCTAAAATGGGACTTGTATAACATCAGAAATGCACAAATTGCACATGCTAAATCATTCCAAAGGCAACCAAGACTCACCAACACAATAGACAAAGTTTACGTTAATTTTTTTTGTAACACACAAGAATAGTATAATTTTATCAGAATTTATAGAATTTTATTAAAAACTCTTAACTTGTTGTTTTTAAATCGTTTCATTTTGCTAGCACATGAAGCCAAAATTCAACATAGCAAAGTTTTCTAAGAAAATGTTTTGAGATAATGAGGGAAAATTACTTTAAATTAATAGTAAAAATGGGGAAATGAAATTGTTTCGAGATAGTGAGATTTGACTGTAATTCAAAATTTTATTTCACAGTTTGAAAGAACAATGTTTACTATTTATGTCACATACAATATCATTTAGTTTTGAAAACAATATCATCCGACCTTCATTTTCTATGCATTTCTGAAGCATTACCCGGCCATTTCTTTTGCTATTGATGCAATTTTTTGGCAGATGACAGCTTTCAGTTCTTCTAGTGTTCTCGACTTTCATTTCTACACTTGAGCCTTCACATATCCCTAGATAAAGAAATCGCAAGATGCAAGATCAAGAGAACATGCTGGTTCTTTGAATGTCAGCTCAGGATATCAGGCACTATTGGACGATATTGTTTTCAAAACTAAATGATAGTGTATGTGACATAAATGGTAAACATTGTTCTTTCAAACTGTTAAATAAAATTTTGAATAGCTTCTATCATTGCTTTGTTATTTAAGTTTGAAATTTGGGAGTTATTTCTTCTGCATCCTATACAAATGAAAAGATACATTATAAATCAGCATCAGGGTTTATTATCATTTTTTTTAAAGTGACATTAACATAGGATGCTTTCAGCCAAACAAACATTTAATTAATTGTCATTAGGTACTTATTGTATGACTTATCACAGATAATGTCAAAAATGTGATATTTACTTAGGGTTGGCATATTTTCAAAATGAAGAAACAGAGGAAGGGAAAAAATTAAATGCAATCTATAACAATCTATAGAATATTTTCACTGAAAAAACAGGTGTCCACCACTTAAAACGGGTGATATAGTAACCCTATATATACTATTCATCTTTTTTTTTGGTATTACTGTTCATTACTTGTTGTTAATGTTTCATCTTGCAAGATTCACATAGCGATTAATAAATGCAGGAATAGATGACAAATATTCCTGGTACATGCTTATAGGTAAATGCTTCTCAACTATTTCTGATAAATGCTCTTCAGAAAGTAATAAGAGTACTTGTACTACAACCAGTGTTTCATTCTTACTATACAAGATAAGTATCTCTCAATCGATATATTAAATTACCTGTTTACAAATTTTCTTATGTTCATCTGAGTCGTGCAATTGGCATATATCTATTGAAAAATGTACTCTTTTGGCTTTCATTATTTTATATAAAAGCGAATATCAAGAGTCTAACCAGAATGAATTGTGGCTGACATATCAGGGAACAATTATCTCTTCATTATCATTTTATCCTTAAGTTACTACTGGATGTTCAGATTAAATTAGACCTATTAATAGAATGACTAATTACGTACGTGTATTTTCTTTAGTTAAATTATTTAAATGGTAACTCAGTTACTCCTCTTCCAGATAAAAACAAATAATGTTAACAAGAAATAAAAAATACACAATTGAAATCATTAATAACTGAAAACATACTTTTCTATCTTAATTTATTACTTTTCCTTTGAATGCAATTTTATAATCTCTTTACAATGTTTATTTTCTGATAACGCCTTCACACTTAATAATTATTTCCATGTAGGATTTAACCCACAAAAGCTTGAATGTACTGTACTTACATTTGAATGAATATAATAAAGTTTCTTTCTTTTCGGGTTAGTGAACTGTTAAAATGCTGTATAATGAGTCGTTTTATTTTTTTGTCCGGCAAACCTTTTATGCCTTTTGTTTGTCAATGCGAACTTAGATAATGCATTTTAAAAAAACGTTAGGGGAGCAGTGTTCTGATTAGCCTTAATATCTAATCAAGTTGAGAACTTTTTGTTTATCATGAAGTTTATATTGAACGATATATCTTCAGTTGATAACAAAAAAAAGGTGTTGTCAAAATTAATAGCACTACTGCTTTTATCAATGATATATGATTAGGAAATGCAAAATTTTAAAAACATAAAAATAATAAATAAATCATTTAGAATTTATTTCAGTAACCCCATACATAACATCTGAACTTCATGATGTTGTTCATAAAAGATAAATAAATAAATAAATAAATAAATAAATAAATAAATAAATAAATAAAAAAAACGAGACAAACTCACGAAAAAAATAATTTTGTTTGGGGAAAAGTTGAAAAATGTATCTGATTACAGTGATCACCCTATAATAACATAAAGAGAAATCTCATATACTATGTTGAGGTCAAGATAGATGGCAAGGTGACTAAGAAGAAGAACCTTGCTCTAACCTGATTCAGCGGAGGGTGATGTCATGCAGAAAAACTTTAAATCAAGATAACATTGGGACTCATATGAATGAATACAGATACAAAAGTACACACAATGATAAATAATAAGAAAATAAATCAATAAATTAACAGAAAAAACGCAGAAATATACCTCTGAACTGACTGCTTCACCGTTGTTATTAATACGAGCTGCGGCCTCACTACCTCCATTATCTTTGGTAGTGAGGGCTGCCGTAGCAGACCGTGTGGAGGATCTCAAGTTGAAACGCATCAAAAAGCGAGCTACGGAGGGGAAACTCCAGCGCTTGGAAGAGGAGGGGTCCATTTCATAATCACGAGGACACATGCAAGATTTGATTGGCTGACCTGTTACGTATATGGTCTGAGGTGGTAAGCAACTCCTCCGGCAATGACAATGGCATAGAAAAGTTGTTCAGGTTACTCACTTTTTAATAGGTTAGTGTAATGAATTGAAGATTTAAAAGATGGAAAAAAATGAACACTACACATAAAAAAAAAATCAGTTCAGCAACAGCACTTGATGATGATGATGACTAAAAAGTAGCACAAGAAATAAGCAATTCAAACAAGAAATATGATTGCCTATCTAATGGAAAAAATATGCAGTGAAAATAGAGGGGAAACTTCCATGGTAAATTTGTCCTCAGCTTCATCCATGTTTGAGTGCTAGAGAAACTACACTGAGAGATCCTTTTTTCCTCTCTTATTTTCCTCAAGTATTATTATAATTCAAATAACTGAATGAAAAAACAGGTCCAGAATAGCAAGATTTTCTTCAATTTCAATAAAATGAAGCATGACTAAGGTATTCAACTATAATAAGATTTCGGGATAGGAGGAAAAAAACGTTCAGACTTAAATTATGGTGATACCCGTTATTAATCTGTCAAAACATGATAGGACTACAATAAAAACGAGGCTCCAATAGAATAAAGATTCAAAGTCCACAAAAATCTTCAAATATGTTTATTATCTCACAAATGATTCAATGTGAGTGGCTGATAAGAAGTCAGATCCATTATGTGGTAGCAAGTGAAACTGAATGAAGCAATAAAAGAATGAATCCTTCATAGCAGAATTTCATTTCTATATAGAACTTTGATTAAGGAGGAAAAAAAATTAAACAGTTTGAAAATGCAAAACAGTTACACTCACTCCTCTATCTCCCCTTTCTCTTCATTAATAGCGGGATAAAACCCAACTGCAGCCCTCTTCTTGAGGCCATGAAATGAATCTGTACTGCTCAAAGCCAGAGCTAAATTTCTTGGAGTCAATCAATAAATTTCGCCATGAAAAGCTTGGGAATTTGCAACAAGGAAATGCACTTGACAGTTTGACTCAGTCCCTTTTTCTTTTTTTCCCTCCCCAGTGATGTGAATGCCTCTTTTCAAGAAAACTTATCTTCATTTCAGGATGTTCTCCTTTTTCTCTTCAGAGATAATTTTTCAAGTGAAACAGCATAAATGACATCTACCCCTTTGTCTCTTTGTTTCAGTTTTAAGTTATTCCAATTTGGAAATGCAAATTATGCCTTAAAGTCATGTTCGAAACTTAACTGAATATCTAGCCATAAACTAACTATGCGATTTCATTATGATTGAAATATTTGACTGAGATATAACATTTACACCAAAACTTCTAAAAATATAAATATTACTCAAAACAATGAACTTTGGATCATCATCATCAGGAAATGTTTTTTTTTCCTTCTCTTCATTTCCAAACTTTAAAATGAAGAAATAAATGTTCTTTTCATTGAGCCTTCAGGGAACATTTCCTTTCGTTAGTTTCCACTAGGATTTATTCACATATGCCTGAGAAGCATGTTGAATAGAAGGCTGTCTGTCAAAGCAGCTTTTCTCCCATACATGATGTTATCTTTTGCAAGGAGGGTTATGATGTGCCAGCTGAAGGCAGAAAGCAGGAGAAAGTAAAGCATGTATACAGTGATAAAGTATCAGCCACCGGATGTTGGCCTTGAAAATAATGAATAGGATGTAATATAAAGATTAAACACTTTCAAATTAATGTAATATATATTTAAATTATTCAGCATCAAAATTTATAATAATTATAATACAATTGCCACTTGATTAGCCATTAAATACATTTTGAGTCATTTGTTTTAAGGATACAAATACAAATCTTACTATTTCATAGAAGCTCAGTCCAAAGAATATGCTCGAAATCTTAAAATCCTACATCTATTCTTTTTTGCATTGTTTTTTGGAGAGTGTAAGCATGATAAATAAAAAAGCTAATGAATCATTTCCCCCCCTTTATGTGAAAACTTAGATCAAAGGCTTAATCTGATTAGATTATAGCAAGAAAAAATCTCCTGGAAAGCAGAAGATTTCATCTAATTTCTTTCCAATCCAGATTTCTCGGAAGAACTGTTTAGCACAAGGATTAGAAACAATAAGAAAGCCCGATTATCATTCTTCTTGCTAATTTTCTGACAAATGATTTATACAGTATATCCAAAAACATCTTTTCACCTCATAAGTTTAAACACAAAGTTAATGAAACTAATTTCTTATTAACGAGAGTGGGAATGGCTGAATTTTGATGAAAATTTCAATTTTTAGATTTTTGCATTTTCTTATGTGTACTTCATGAAATAAATGTATTTTGGGGATTTTTTTAAGGTTTTAATGGTTAAATTTCTTTTTTTTTTTTTTTATTTATTTAATCGTTCCATTATGAAAGAAAGGTTCTGTAATCTTTAAACTCGTTTTCTCAGTTTCATTTTTTACTTCCCTGATCTACACAAGAAACTGAATTACATGAAAAATTATGCATGAAAATTGAATTTTTTTTCTGTGTGCTATTTACATAAAGCTCTTGAATATGACCGAGAGCTTTTTTCTAAATAGAGATAAATACGTTTTTGAAAAAACATATCAATATATCAGAGTACATGATTAACACCAGTGTCAACTTTAGAATGTTGCAGTATAAAAACAGCTTTTAAAAAGGCTTTCTGTCTTAACCAGGAACATAGTCATGAATCTGATTTGACATAAAAACATTTCCCAATAGCATGATTATTTCAGTTAGAATCAGTTTTCTTTTTAACAGTAATATTTTTAATTTGGAATCTTATGTGCAAAGTTTTAGTTGCTATATGTTAAAATCTATCTTTTTCCATGTTTTATTCAATAAAATAAAATTATAAATATTTAAATAAAAACGGAGAACGTTTTTTCACCAGTCATCCCCCTTAACATGGAGATTAAAAAAAGAAAACCCAAAACAAATAAAAACTTTCTATTTTTCTTTTAAATGTTTCTGGCTACTATTAATGAACTACACAAAAAACAAACTAGAAAAGCACTGTGGGATCAAGTGGAAGAGTATTTGAGGATGTATGCTTTTGAGAGTTTGAATAAACAGCAATCCTGCATGAATGATTATTTGTTTGGCTAAGAATGTTTCACATGATTTGACTGGTGTAATTTGCCTGCCATAGCACTATTTTCAGAGTGCTATCTCCTATCTCAAGAGAGTTATGGCATGTTGTTGCTATCTATTCAAACTCAATATGAACATGGGATTTGTTTAGTAAGGAAGGGGGTTATAACTAACATTTATATTAAAAATTTGATATTTCTTATGTTTATCTATCTATCTTTTCTATTCCTCTTCTCCTTTCAGATCAAGGATGTTAAAGAACCACTAAAGCTTTTGAAATTTTTTTATTATTGTATATTATTTTCAAAAAATATTTAAGACAATGGCTGTACCATGAAGGAGAATCAATTATGTCTTCTAACCCCCTTCCTATTCAAAATAATTAAAGTCCTCTTAAAGAGATAAAGGCAGGTATTCTCTTAAGATCTCCACAAAAAATGTTTGTTTTATCCAATTAGAATAGATTCTTTATAGTTTGTCTTCTTTTAAAAGCACGTGCATTAAAAATTACGTAGAAGTGGTTATAACTGCACAAATGTCTATTAATTGCAATAGTTTATTTAGCTAATACAAACCTAATAAACCTGATGAATTCAACAAAATTTAATATTACGCAGTTATAACCACTTCTACTGAATTAAATATTGTAGAACCTCAATAGCCAAGAGGGTTAGGGCACAGGTCCTTTGACTCTTGTGATAAAGTTATGATCAGAATCCACAGTGGCATGGATGTTTGGTTTGTTCTTTTTAACCCCCACTAACAGTCTCCAATCCGTGTAGAGGCTTATTAGCCAATTTCCCTTCAAAATTAACCATGGTTTGTTTATAGAATTTTTTTTTAGAGAAGACCTCATCTTGCAGTAGATAGATATGGTGATGGTGATACAGTAGAACCTCGAATACCAGTTATTCGAATATTCACCCCTTATTATCTGTCAAGGTATTCTGATGATGATGAAATATGATGACAAGATTTCAGAGTGGTATAAGAAGAGAGAAAGTCTGTGCAAGTAATATTTCACACCTATTAAGCAGAAACTGAGAAAGAAACTAAGGAAAGCAATTAAGCAAAAGACGATTAATGACTATTTTAAAATATTTACTATTAACGCATATTGGTATGCAAATGGTAATTATTTCAAAAATATTAGAATAATGATTTAATAAATAAATAGCAAATTGTTGGAGCACCTGTTTTATTTGAGATCTTCTCCTTTAATATCAGGTTTTGGCATTATTACAAAATTATTCTTCTATTTTGTTAGAATTTAGAATATGTTATGGACAATGTAATTTTATAAGTATGCCATACTTAGTATGGGCAATACTGTGGATAAGTATATAAAACTTATAAGTATAAAAAATTTTGTATATAAGAAGTTATACATATTAGTTTAATATAACATTAGATGGTGCTTATTTAATATTAAGTATATTATATATAATCTTATAAACGTTATATAAGAGAACAACAGAAAAATATCTAAGAAGTTTCTATTATCAGTATATTTCTCATATCCTCATCCTTTATTATGTCTCAATTTTATTAAGTCGAGGCTGTAAAGTTAGATCCATTTTCTTCCATAATCACACAAGTTCAAGTTAGATACAAATTTGTACAATATGAATTCATTTAATTTGAAATATGCTAATCCAGCAAGGACATTTACTGCAATGCTGTTAAAGTTATTGTTATGTGCAAGATAAAGCTCATTTATGTTTATTCTTTCTGATTTTTTTAGCAAGTTAGTATTTCTATTTTGTTAAATCCATTTTCTCTGTCATTCTGTACACTTAAGATATGGCACAATTTAGGTCAAAAAAGTTTTCAAAATTCAAAAAATTACTTTAAAGATCACGACATTTGGAAATTGTAAATCAATAAACTACATTTTAAAAACATTCTTTTCCTATTTTATTGTAGTCTGAGAACTGGATTTTGAAAACCATGACTCGGTATGAGAAAACTTATCAAAAATAAAGTTTTATGGCTATTTAACTTTTTATTTTTATAATTAAATTCTTCTTGTACTCAAATTAATAATAACCAAATCCTTTATGGGTATTAAGAAATGCTTTGAGACATAAAGTAAACAAGTCACGAAACTGTGGATGAAAATTAAATAACATAAAGAAAACACTTTTTTCACTTTTAGGATTCACTTTTCATTTACATATTCAATTCTCATTTTAGTGAAAAAAATAAAAATCTTTCATTTACAGTGCACATAAAAAAATAAATAAATAAATAAATAAATAAATAAAAAGAAAGGGCCCAATGAATAAAATTCAATGTAATTCAGTACGTTCATGTTCAATCACCATTTCAATAACATATTCTCTGTTTAAAAGCAAGAACATTGTAAACACCTCTCAAATTAGAATAAGTAGCTACCCCTTCATGAGGATAATTCTTTTTAACAAGTGGAAATTGACTGTATCACAATATACCATTACATGCTTTAGCAGATGGCAGGTGCTCCACCAAGGATTTCCACACTCACACACTCTCTCTTTCTTTCCTTTTTTTTTCTGAGTAGGTTTTTACTGATGATAGAGGGAACATCAAGCAACATTAACTGCTTTTGCACAAGAGCCTCCTTTTTCTTGCTAGATTAACCAAGCAAAAACAGATTTACTCAAGAAGAATGATTGAAAAGTAGATATAAAAATTTTCTTTGCAATAAAAATCTGATACGATAACTCCTAAGAAATACCTACGTATTTAAATTACACTATAATTATTTTATTAATTTAATGACTATAACATGAATGTAATTTCTGCCATCAATTTAAAATAATCTTGTTTTGGCCATTCAAAGTCACTCAAAAATTTAAATTTAAAATACTGCACTCAATAAAACTGCATTTCCAAAATACACGCTCACTCCACTTTCTCATATTATGAAACCATGCATAGTCAAATTACAATATTTTTTTTTCCTAAAATAGCATTTTTTAGGCTTTGTTATGTAAAAGAAATCAATACTTCACTGCACCTACTCATGAAAACCAACCTAGCTTTTATATAAGGCATTCAAGTCATTCATTTCACGAATTATGTAAGTAACAACATTTTTAGGTCTGTTACACGCCAGTAAATCGAGTTTTGCTAGTTTGATCCAAATTATCTCTTATCTATTTAGCTTGAAAGTTAAAACAATCAAAGTATTAACCAAACAACACCATCATAATCTTAATCTTCCTAAGAGGGCAGGCAACTCCAGGAAAGAAGTTATACTTGGGAGCTAACTTATCGCAATGAAATTACGCCAAGCATCCCTATCTAAAACTAAAAACAAGTTTTAGCTCTTAAAAAGGTTATTTAATATTGTATGAAAGCCAATATTTTAAGAGTAATAAAAGGAGTATTTCAGATTGTATATTATAATAATTTTTTTAATTACAGCTTCTTCACATTGCTTTAGTACTTTCACAAACATTTCATCCATATTCAAAATAAACTGTGTAAAGTACTCTGCTTACAATAGCAAATTTTCAATTCCCTGACAATGCTCTTATAAGAGAGTTCAACTGTATTTACAGAACAATTATAGAAATTGACCAATTTTTTTTTGTATACAGTCAAACCTGCTTATAAGAGTACCATTGGGGAAATGAAAATTTGTTCTTATAAGCAAAGTTTATAGAAAGCAAGACAGTTATCCAGGAAAAGTGATCTTATAAGTGGAGTGCTCTTTTATCAAGAGTTCTATATTATAATAAACAGAGTTTTTATAATATAGCTATGTTTATGGCTGATAATTAGCCTATCAGAAGCGCTTACACAAAAAAAAATTGATCATTGTCTGTAAATTTACACAACTTATTATAAATAGCTAATCTGCATGAAAAAGTAATAAATGTTCATAAAAAGGAATATGAAAAAGCTGTAAATTGATTTCAGTGTTAGAACTAATATTTAAATCTTCTGATCTTCTGGTTCGAACTTTTTCGAGTCATATACATTGGATACTTCGGGGGGAATGCAAGGGTGTTGGGTTCCAAATATTTTTTAGACCAATTTTGAATTTTCAGGGTATACACAAATAAGATAATATATACAAAAAAGATATGGTGGGAATTTGGTTAGTAGTAACATGGATGAAAAAAAGCAGAATGGAACACTCCTACATATGGCATGCAAGTTGTTTTGTTTTTTTTTCAGTGGTGCCCTTTGGAGATTTGCATGTATTACACTGAAACTTTGTGTATGCTTTAATGATTAAAGCTATTCAGTAAAATTATATTTTTAAACATAAATGACTGGATTAAGGTAACTGTTCTAATTCATTCTGAAATATTGTAATATTATTTTTAATAAAATCATTGATCACTAATAGGAAAAATTATATGTAGTACATGCAAAACTCTAGATGTCACCCCAAAACCGAACTCGCTGAGGAAGACAATGGAGTGTTCCATTCTTCTTTTCTTCATCCATGGTAGTAACAATCGAATCTAAACACCCGTTACATTACTTCGAGCCTCTCATTCTTACAACAATGTTTTGAATAGAATTCCTATAAGTATGTTTTGAAAACAAGTCTCTTAACTCTATCTTCTAAATGCGAGAGCACATAAAACATAAATAATACAACACCAACAGGAAACACAAAGGTTCAGAGAAATAGCAATTCAGGTGGTAAAAAAAATTACAAGGAAGAAAAATGAAAACATTGTGGGCGAAGTCATGGTATCAGCAAGTATGAAAATAAAACAGCTGATAATAATATATATATATATAATATTATTTTTCTGGTAATATATATCCATATACCACTAAATAAAAACTATTTAATTTTATGAGAGACATGATTATTTTTTTAAGTGCACCTAACTTAAAATATCCATCCTGTTTAAAGGCTGAAAAGCATATAGCACGTAATATTTTATATTCAAGAAACAAAACAGAATCATAAGAATTAATCACATCCTCTCCTGCCTTTTATTACCATAACCAAGGAGGGTAGTGATTCATAATGAGGAACTAAGATATATTTACATGGAATGCAAAAGCAAGGAAATCCTAGCAGGGGAGACATCTTGCTTAAGAAACAGCTGAAATGGTAGTCCTAGGGGTTCAAATGGTCTTCCCTTATGTTTGTAAAGCTTAGAATGGGTCAGGGGTCTTTGTGAACCCTATTGGGACTTATTTAGATTATGAAAGGAAGGTTTAAGAATAGATGATGATGGTAATGAAAAGTCATTTAAAAGTATTCATGTCCCCTGCAGTTCAAATTAGATTTCTTATACAGTGATTTGCTCTCTAGACAATGAAAAGTAAGAAAGATAAGTAAATAAATGATTAGTTTATCTCCTTCAATAAGCCATAAATTATTCAAATTATTTAAAATTTCAGTACACAAGTCTGTACATTAAATTATTAGAATCAATATTTTACTTCAAATTGTGAACTTAAGAGAAACTTTTATCTCATAAGTTATACGAGATCATAAAAACCTTCATAAAGATAATAAACATGTCATTATTATTATAGTGTTGTTTGTTTGCCACTTTGGCATCTCCAGGGTAATTCTTCTTACCCTGGAGGTTTACACTGTTTTTGTTCAATTTTTTTTTATTATACACTTTCAGAGATAGGGAGATCATAGCAGGAAGGATGAAATGTCGAATGTTTGGGACATGATTAACAAATGATCACAGAATCATATTTGTTTAGGTTTTCCACTGAAAATTTCTTTAAAATTTATTAACATGTGTATATATAAAACATATCATGTAAATTTTAATGCATTTACTTTCAAACAGATAAAATAATGATATAATAATTAAATACGGAAATAAGGAAGAGAAGAAAATGAGTAACGATGTTACTATTTTGAAGGAATAGCTGTGGCTTTTACATCTACCTCAACAGAATAGACGTGTTTACAAGAAACGATGAACTTTCAATGTTTATTCAATACTTTGGAGCAGACAATGACTGAGACTATCGATTTGTCCCCATGTGACCATTGCAGCTAGCAGCTTTCCAGTAAACAAATCCTTTAATAAAGATCACTGACTTGGAAGAAAAATTTGCCATTAATTATTCCTTTTAATTAATCCTTTCTTTTAATTCTTATATAATCTGTGTAAGTATATAATCCTTGTTGCTATTAAAGGTTTTTAATATTGCTAAATGTGACCTATAATAAACATTTATGACAAAACATAAAAAGTTCAAATATAAACATTTTCCTTTCTAACAATTTATTTAGAATATATTTATTTGTTCGTTTGATTTATTGATTTATAGAACAAGATCCACTTTTGTTAATTGCTAGACATGGCTTTCTTTGAACATCTCTTTTGATCATGCAGTAATCTTTAAAGAAAAAAACCAATTATCAGGTATACTGTTGATATCTGACAATTATACACAGGAGAACTATGCCCATGCTCAATGTGGCTCATTAAAACCATTTAAACTCAAAGGAAATCCATAAAATTAAGTCTTTAAATAGTTCTTATTCTGAAGATGGTAAATAAAAGCGTCATAGAAAGAATATAAGAGCCAGAAATGACCTTTTGACCGCTTCAAATCCCTTTAAAGATTTATCTTTTAAAAGTCGAGGATTTAAAATAAGAAAATTGATTGTAATATATTTATTGCATTAAAAACTGGAAATAACTTGAAAAACCACCTATCTCCAGAAACGTTAAAGATATTAAATTCTTAAAAGCAATATCCATAAAAATATTTCACTATTATCTTGGAATGTTTTGTCAGAATCTTATCATCTGAACAAACGGACAAAAATAAACAAAGTAAAAAAAAACGCTTTATAAACCAGGATTATCACCATAAAAAAAAAGAAATTTAAACAAGAATTTAAATTAATTAAAAAAAATTTTCAAACATATTGGGTCTTAGTTGTTTGTAAAAATCTAAACAGATGGGTCTCAATAAACAACAAAATTATGACAAACACAGGTCGACACGTTTCAGCAGTAGCCTTCTTCAAGACATCTCGTACAATAACAGCAAAATTATTATTTATTAAAAATTAATTATTATTTTGCTTTGACAAAGGATAATCTCTGTCCTAAACGTCAGCTGTTTTCAGGGTTCTACCACTCAGTCAGTGTCCATTAAAAATGTAAAATACAAATTCAAAAAATCTACATGTCAAACAACAGCCCATTCATTTTTTAAAAATAATCTGCCCTCAAGTTAATGTGATTACTTGTTTTAATAAAAATTGTTTTGTTTAAAAAATTTAATAAAATTACAATGTATTTAAAAAAAGTACACACATATTTTATGTACTGATGTCAAAGCAAGTTAGTTTTCCATATCTATATATTTTGTGAATAAATATTAATAAATAATATAATATAAATATTGGCCTAGCTTCAAACACTTAATAAATAACTGATTTAGTACATATCTAAGGAGTTG
>JAHWFO010013591.1:3830729-3859237 GCA_023313115.1 Rhysida immarginata
TGATTCAAAACACTGTAAAAAATGTTTTGGCAATTGACACAATTTAATTAGTAAGTTTCTTGTTCACAGGTGTTAATTTCTAAAAATTTAAAGAAGCTCTCTCTAACGAAAAATTATATTTAAATTGATATCAAGGTAATTACTGGTAACTGAAAGACATATGTATAAATACAAAAAAAAAATTATATTTTCTTTTTAAATTTCGGCTTTGTAATCTATTTTCCAATAAACAAAAATTTAAAAACCAAATCCTTTCAAATATTGCTAACACACACACTCTTCAGAATTGCTTTTCAATTTCTCAAAAAAATTGGTTTATTAGAAACTGATGCTAAAATTTTCAGCCTCCTTCAAAAGAAAAACTGTAAACTCAAAATTAATTTTTGAGAAAGATTTTGTTATCTTCAAGCATTGATTGAACTATTAATCATTTATGAAGAAACTTTTACATTGGGGGACTCTATAGAGAACGTGGGAAAATCTTAAATAAAACATTCTAACAGCAAAACATAAAAACTAACGATTCTTGGTTTCCTATTATAGCATTAATATAAATCTGTCTTCATCAATATTCAAGATCACACTTGATGCTTAGTTATCGTATATAAAATCAGATCTAAATTCACTTCAGCTTAATATAAACAATCAAATATTCCAAACAAGTATATTAAAATTGAAACATCTGTTCTCTGATTACCAAACTAAATAACATACAGATGCAGAGTAGCATATACAATTGAAATGAAATACTATTTATGAATTCAAATGAAACCATCTTGCGTACATGATAAAAAAAAAAAAATTAAGAAAGGACAGATTAATTTTCTCCCCGTCTCCAACACAGGATGCTGTCTCCTATAAACATAACGGGCTGATTTGGCTGTTAGATTATGCCATTACTAAGCAGAGATCCCGTGTACGTCTGGGAAAATTTTTACTGAACAAAATCAAGTTACAGAAAAAAATTCGTGCTCCGTATTTTTCTCTCTCTCTCTCTCTCCTTTGTGCGATTAAAAATCATAACTTCAATCAATACTGCGTGTTCTGTTAATGCCTAGCAAAATTGGTCACAGAATTAAAGCTAAATGCATGCTTCAATTGCTTTAAGAATACCGCAGTCATCTTCAATTAGAGGCTTAATCACCATAAAAATTGATGCTGCCTACCATTAGAGATTTAAAATTTTGAATGATAAAACGTTAAAAAGAGGAGGGGATTTGAAATAGGAAAAAAAATTAGGTTCATTCTCCTGATTTTTTTTTTTATTATTATTAGTAATTGAAACTCATTAACCTAAAAAAATATTTTTTAATAAATAATCAAAATATTACATGAATCAAAGTTTAGGAATAATAATAACATATTATACAAGTTGCTTTATTAATGATTAAAGACTATGGAAGAGCAACAAAAAGAATTAAGAGAACAACTAAACTAGCAGCAGGCATTGACTGAAAAGAAGAAGTAATACTGAGGTTATAATGTTATTATATTCAAATTATTGAAAAGAGATATAGTCTCTGTATCAAACCGAAGAAGTTATTATAAAACAAGGTAAAATGGCAGTTCATAATCTCAGAACTGATTAAAGCCACTCTTCCCTTTCCATATAACTTTACTCTCATTTATCCACATAGTTCTAACGAAATGCATACATTAAATTGTATAAACAAGTGGTGTGTTCATTCATTTGCTCTGCTTTTTGAAGTGCTATATACACTAGAGCGTCGATTATCTGACCATCAGGTATCCAAACACGTAAACACAAAATTTTCCTCAGCCTACTACATAATAAGAGGGATATTTTTTATGTAAAGTCCATTTGTAAATATCTCTGGAAATCTCGCACACTCGTAATAAAACACATGCACATAGGCTTGAGCTTCCCTTACGAACATGGAACACCATTTATGGCCACGGCGTCGGTGTTTATACTTCGCATTGGGCTAATAAAATGTTTAAGATTACTAAAGTTGCTGCCAAATGCGAAATGCGGTCAGTATTTTGTTTTAGCAGAAAAAAATACGACAGTAACGTGTAAGGACCTACTGCAATAGACCTGCAATGCAAGTCATACTACTGTATTCAAACACAAGCTCTAATCAGATCTTTTGGTTGAGAACAATTTGACCACCCATTTTACAGTCAGGGCCTCTCGTCAGGTGACTACCACCTGTACCAGTATCTAAAGGAGCTCATCGGCAGCCTGCGTTTCAGCGACAATGAAAACTGCATGGCTTTTCCTCACCAGCAGCAGACTTCTATGAAGCATCCAGAAGCTCATTTAGCACTATGACAAGTGTTGAAATAAACTTGGAAACTATGTGGAAAAATAGTTAAAGGTTTAGAGAATCTGGTAAAGAATAAATTTTGAAAATATATATAGTAGTTTTGTTTTTAGTACAAAACGGACTTTTAATTTCCTTTTTTATTTACAACTAGTTGTTACCCGTGGCTTCGCTTGTCCATGCCATCTGCTGAGAGGAATTACAAAGGAAAAGCAGAGAATTTCAAAAGGACTTAGGAAAGCGATAAAAATTTCCCCCAGTAAAAAGTAGCCTTTGTCACTCTCGTGCCCTCCGACTATCTCCAAACAAAAAAACGCATCAATCCGTCGTTCCGTATCAACGTGAAAGAAGGACAAACAAACAAATACACATTCACATTTATAATATTTGTATGGATTCCTATTACAACTTGCCCTCAAGAGTGAAAGACTACACTTTAGTGCTCTCATACACTGAGCTGGCTTTTCAAAGTCTGTAACATTGGGTATGGTCATAAGTTTCTACTGTTTTCAGAAAGATATGCTCGTGGTACTAATTTCGTATTTGATGGAATGGCTATACTTGTGTTTTGAAGGTGTATTTGTGAGCTTTGAATCGCAGTAATGGACATTCGTTTGGGGCGAAACACCATTTTTTTTTCTGCGTAAATAATGGCAACATTTATCTCAACGAAGCTGTATTGCGGGAAGTGTTACTCCATTACCGTATTCTGAAGAAAAGTGCTGCTGAAATGAATTGAATGCTTGTTGATATTTACAGTAATCATGCTCCATCAAATACCACATGTAAAGTAGTTTCGGTGACTTCAACGTTGTGATTATGACATAAACTAGACCCATCAACTCCAAAACGGAATATCCATGGTTCAAAGTCATATTATACATCTGTTGAGATCAGAAGGGTGTTATTTATTATGGGCTTCTAAGATCGTTTGAAATCATCACATTGCTACTCGACAACATGCTGCAAATCGATCCAAAAACATTTGGAAAGAATGAATTGGGAAATTCACCCCATCCGCCATATTCACCAGATATTTCTCCTTCGGATTTCCACTTATTTGGTTCATGCCATTGCTCTTTTTGGAGAGCGGTTCACTTCTCATGAAGGTATCGAAAAATGGATTAATGAATGGATCGAATCAAAAGAACTCAATTCTTTTCTGCGAGGAATTCGTTTATTACCTGAAAGATGGGAGAAAGTTATCGCTTCCAAAGGGGCGTCCTCTGAATACAATCATTTTGTATTTTTTTTTTGTTTAAATAAATGACTGATTTGTAAAATGGGCGGAAACTTATTCCCGTACCAAATATTTATTAAAGATAAGTAAGTTATCTGCAATAGTAAAAGCATTATGTTGAACATAAAGATTTACTAAAGAGAAAAAAATTCAAAAAGTTGTCCATGTTAATGTAAATTCTTGGCTCATTGTAAATGTATGTAATAAAAACAAAATTTAAAAATTCATGATTTCCATCTATCTACATTGGTGTTTTTTTAAGACAAAAAAAAACCCCACTGTAAAAGCATCTATACTCCAAAAAGACATGAGGAAGAAGCAGAAGAAAGCATATACAAAAAATCAGGTATATACAAGCTTACATGCCCGGATTGTGACTCTTTTGATATTGGTTCCATTGAACACTTAGATAAACAACAACGGAAAATCACTGTTTGCAGATCATTTAATCAGAAATAAACACAGAATGTTGCCTACTGAACAAACAATAGCAGTTTTAGTAACAGAAAAGGGCCAAAGAAAAATGCTGATGTATAAAACCCTAGAAATAGGAAAATACTATAAAACAGAACCAGAAAATGTATTAAATAATCAAGTACCATACTTTCCGGAATTTAATATGCATGTTATGCAAAATAAAAGTTTAAAAAATCATCACTGTGCATTATAAAAATTACTTATAATAATCTGACTTTGTTGTGATGATTTTAACACGGTGACTGGTGGGGGGTGGGGAGGCTGACTTCAAACGAAGTTACCGTATGTGTAATTTATTGGTATATTGTAGCACATTATACAGTCTATACAATAATACATTATGCAATACTTTAATTCACTTTGTTTTTCTCAATTTTCCATTGCAAAATATTATTTCAAAAGTTAATTTGGGGAGGCTGTGGCCTGGCGGGCTTTCACTAAACACTTAACTTCTGTAAAGTTAAGCAACATTAGGCATGGCAAATCACTGGATAGATGACCATCAGTGATACACAATCTTCACCCCCCCCCCCCCCTGGCTGCTGCGACCATCATACAGCAGTCGTCAATCCAGGTCCATCCAGGGACCCAACTCGTCGGCCTCTGGCCATACAGGCCTTGGATGGACGTATTGGTTCCCAATAAAGTAAAATAAAAAAAAAAATTAATTCTTAAAAACAAAATGGTGACAGCCATTCACCTACAAAATCATTGTTCACTCAAGCTTTTCGCAGCATTCATCTTTCCAAATTGTCAAACAGTATGCATCAGGCGACATTACCAGAAGTCTGCCAATGGGTGCATACTGCTTGGCAGAGAAAATAAGCACAAGCAAATATGCTTTTATGATGTTCATTTGTTTTTGTTTATAATGCACTGGGTGCGTCTTATAAGGGAATTTTTTCAAAATTCAATAAATTATTAGATGCATATTTTACTTGGATGCGTATTATATTCTGAAAGTTATGGTATATTCTGACAAACACATGATATTGGACATCATAAATGAATTCGCTAGCAAAAGAAGCAGATTAGTCACTAGCCTTTAAGTCCTACTACAAAATGAACAGCTCTCATTACAGTCCGCATGTAAATTTTCTGTTTGGATCTGATTGGTGGACAAAATCCCTCTCTCATATTATAAAGTTATTGTCATTTTTTTGTCAATTTACAATCTTTTAAGCCCGTGAAGATAGTGAAACACCAAAACGCATTGGCATATCAATAAAATTCTACCGTACTGCTTTACCAGGACCTTTTATTTTAATTTTTTCTAAAAAGTTGACCTACTATGCTAAGCGTTATGAGTCACAGTCGAATCTTCATGAGGCATCAATATTTATCCACAGAAGAACTGATATATAAATCAAAAAAGACGGCCAGATTCCAACTTCTCCATGAGTTACTGCTTGTAACCAATTCCCTTTAATAAAAGATAAGTTATCTTTGTCTTGAATAGGATTCAAAATACGTCTAGCATGAAAATGAAAGTGCAGACATTTATTCTTATTAAAGTAAATAAAAAAAAATATTGCAAATTGTTGACAGTTATAATATCAATAAAGTTTAAAGAAATAAATAGCATCATTAGCTCTATTATTAAGACTGTATATGAATCCAAATAGGAAGCACTCTATGCAGACAAGAATAGAACCACAGTCATAAACAACTTGCAATAAAAAGTATCTTTTTAAACACGGAGCTAATTAATGATAAACAACTCATTAATCATATTACAAATGGCCTGATACTAAATTATATGAAATCAAGAGGAAAAAATTAATTTAATAACAGCTATTGATCAAGACTATGTAGATGGCATAGTTAATAAAAATGAAACAGAACCATCCACTTTAACAAGAACACTTCTGCTAAAAATGAAAAAAAAAATAATACTATTTAATACGTTTAAGTGTTTCAAATAAGCTTCAAAAATTAAATGCATGCACTTTAATAAAAATTCCTCGAAAACGTAGATAATGATGGCTAATGCTTTGCGGTGAGATAAAACGCTTAACAATTTTTAAGACTTCATCTAATATGATTTTAAAATTTTTCTTGGAAGCCTTTTAATTTACAAGTGCATAAACGTTAAAATCTGAATAAATAGAAATTGACAGGACATTTAATTAGATTGTATGAAAAGTAGTTTATGGGTAGCTTATGTCAATTAAAAAGTCATACGAGATTACTTTAATACAGCTTATGCTCCCAATTTTTTTTTTTCTGGTAATACGATATAAGTTTTAATCTTTTTATTTTTACTGCTGCTATGGGCCAACCAAGTCTAGCGTATCAATTAGATGGGATCAATATTTATTTCATTATTAAGCCTTTGATTTTTAATATTATTTTTCAATTATATAAAAACATTTGCTCTTATAGAAATGATAAATATCTATACGCAAGAAGGGTAACTTGATTTATGCTGACACGTTAGAATATCAACATGTATGATCTCCTCGGTAATTACCAGACTGATAAAAAGGAAAAGCAAATTTAAAAGAAAAGCTTTTTCCCTTCAATGAAATTGCTTTAATAGCCTGAATACTAATTGCGATATTAAGATGAATATCATTCATTATTCAATGCACTTGAAACACACACGTCAAGTTGTTGACCCCAACCCATCAAACACAATTCAATTTTCAAATACGTCAGTGATTGCAGTAGCGAGGCTGGAAAAACGGAATCATGGAATGTAAAGGAGCTACAGTGTAAACAGTGGGACTTAAAAATAAATAACTTTATCGCACACACTAACGCAGGATGCAACGTCCTCTCTTTATTCATCATCACGTTTATCTGCATAAGGAAGTTAAACAATAGTGGCCTTGTTAATTAGATAGCATTATCACTATTAAATAATAATTAGAATAGTTTAATGTGTATCTTAAGCTTAGGATATGGGGAAATTATATAACACAGAAGGTCAATATACATTTCACTCAACCATTGCCACCCACTATGCAGTTTCACTTGACCTTAACACACAACCAGGTGAGGTATCCTGGAAAGGGAATGCCCACTCACCTGGCCTTTTATTAAACTTTATTATTGTTATTATTATTACTACTACTTTCATTATTAGATTGTTTTCTTCTGTTATTACTTAGTTAGGATTTCAAGTAAAAATTTAAAGGGCGTGTTCTGTGCTCTTTCTTGGTTTTAGAGGTTTGTTCGGTATTTATGAGTACTTTTTGGGCGTTTGTGTCTCTTTAAAAGCATAAATGTTCACGAATATTTTATATATAAACAATAGAATGTAACTTGTTATGTTTTGTAGTTAGAAAGCCATAATCATTGTTTAAATATTTTCTTATTAATTTTAAAATTGCGAACTGTTTATAACAATGGGACGCTAAAACGCAATAATACAAATATTCAGATATAGCCAATTAATTGAATTCGTTATAACGAGTAATGTTTATAACGAAGTTTTCATTACAACGAACTCATTTTAAATAATCGCATTCTAGCCCGTTCTAAAGCGATCTATCCAAGCTTAAAGAAGGTTTTTATATAATAATCTTAATAAGAAGCAAATTTCTCAGCCGTAGTTAGCTCTTAGAGATCAGCGTTATAAATTATGCTAATCTAAACAAAAACTACGCGAGAGATCACCGTCGTGGTGGCTCCCTCGGAACTTACCAGCACGGTGCTTTCGCGTACGGCTTGCGAGACCGTCTCCCGGGCCTGAGCCGCCGATCCTGGCTTGCTAAGCGCTCTCGTGAATCTTCGCTCAGCCATTGGATTATTCTAATCAAGATTTGAAGCGATCTACTATAGTCGATATCGATAATAAACCGTATCTGTTACTGGCTTCCATATTTCCACTTGACGCGGCTCCCAGCACCAGTGACTAGTTTTGGTTTATAAACATGGCACCATCACGCGCTCTCGCGATAGAAATTTCCAAGGTTGTTTGACGAGGACATCTGGAGGACTCGGATGAAGAAGGCAAAAAATTTTTTACTTGGGGATGAAGCCCCAACATCCAAGCGCATGTTAGTCCACTCCCAATACGAAAAAGTATTGAGAAGAACTTTTATTGAATATGTAGTACACTAGCACAACATCATAAAATATGTTTATTAATAAAACAAACTTTAATAATTTTAACTGAAACTAATTAAAATCAAAATTTAATACAATGTTTGTTTTAAGGAAAGCAAGTGTATAGAGTGAACATAAAGAAAATTAATTTGTTATAATTAATAAAAAAAAAACCTAAAAAAAAACGTCAGATAGATACAAAAGTTGTTGCTTTTTTAGTATGATCTTCATCTCAAAAAGTTTTTTTTCAAAGTACACTTCAACATTGTCACCTTTCGTAGCTCTGGGAACTTCTACAGTCCGTCTATTATAAGAAGGCAGATGACCTTGTTTGAGTGATAAACGTCATAGTTCAAATTCAGCCAATCACGTTAGCCTTTAGCTTCCAACTTCTTTTTTGCAAGTAGTGTAGTAGTAGCCCCCCTCCCCCTTCATCCATTCTTGGTACAGTATAATCCACTTAATACGAAACGCTCATTACGAAATTTCGCTTACCGTAAAACCTTGAATAAAGGCTGGGTATTCAAATACGCGCTGGTCTTGATTAAAGGCTGGGCAGGGTGTTAAAAATGGATTAAACGCTGGGTCTGATTGTTTTTCGGGCTAATCGTATAAATTCCGGTGGTAATCGTATAAATTCCAGTGTTTTTCGTTCCCATTTCTTGGGAATAGCCCTTAACGCCAGGTCTTAAATAAACGCCAAGTCTCGATTAATCGCCGGGGGTGGAAGGGGGGGAGGGACCATTGTGACAAATAGACGCCCGGGCCTCTATTCAAGGTTTTACGGTAATACGAAATGATTTCCTGCCCCAAATCCCCTCAGCGAATTTTACATGTAAAATTATCCTCTTAATAAAATTTTAAGAAAAATGCAACTAAATTTCTTAATTCGAGAAAATATTCAGTGGACACAATGTGAACTCCGCTTATAAGTGCATATTTTCATGAACCGCATCACATATGTAAGGTGACCGTAAATCGTTTCTGATTGGTCCAATTTCCGATCAACTACTGGTATGATCATGAAGTTGTATTGTTTATTGACAACTTTCAGTAACAAATTACCAATAAATTTAACATTGTCAAATAGCCAAGTAAAGTTCTTTCCACCGAATACGACTTTGCATTAGATCAGGGGATAATTAAAGTCCTAAAGTCATCTTTTTGCAAAAATTTAGTTTGTGAAATGACTGCGGTCCTAATCACATTGGCACCATTAACCATTGATGATGTTGTCGAGGTGGTTCGTCAGGAAAAAGAAATGAATGAATTGGATGAAGACAACAATGACTATAAAAAATGAACAGGAAGTTCCAGTTTTTCCGTCATTAAAGAAGGTTAGAAATCCTACAAACTTGTATTATTATGCGAAAATGACTACAATCTTCGGATATTACGAATTTTGGATATTACAAAAGAAAACTTCAAATTCTTATTAAGCGGATTATACTGTAGCAGTAATTCACAGTGCATTGAACATATCTTCCAAGCAAAACAGTATGCAATATCTTCAAATACTACTATAACATAATGTACCGATACATGCAAACAACATTTTTATAAAAACACACAGATTTTCATTATTTACTTAAAGTTCCGTCAAATTCAGTTTTGTACCGATATATGATGATAAGAGTATTTTAAGAATTAATTGAAGAATGGCCAAACGAACTAGACCCCATTATTGATTACTGGGAAGATACATTTATAGGATGAATAATATGCAATCATCAAGCAGAATCACAATTTGCAATACGTAAATGTTCATGAGGGCATCATCAATGGTCTACCAAGGACAAATAATTCAGTAGAATAGTGGCATAGGGCATTCCAGCTAACTGTAGATTGCCATCATCCATCCATCTACAAACTCATTGACCATTTCCGAAAAGACCAAGATATGGTGGAAATCCGCTTAACCCGCCTTGCAGCAGGTCTTTGCAACCAAGATGCTAGCAAAACGAAATATGTGCAACTGAATCGCTGCCTAGAAGCATTAGTAGGAAATTATGCAAATTATGCAAACCCACCAACACAACAGGCCATTGCACACAAGGTAGGGACATCTGTGTACACGATAAACACAATTATCAATTGGAATTTACAACTAGAGAAGCAACACAAGAGCCACGTTCAAGAAGATATTGGAATAGCTCCATTTCATTCAGCGACATACCTGTCAAGTCACCAGATACATCACCTATGGATTTTTGTGGCTTTGGCCTACTTAAACGGGCTCTCGGAAAGAGACAATCGTGAACAGTGGAGGGTCTTTGGAAAGCATGTCAACAGGAGAGGTTACAAACTGATCTTGGTCTTCTGTATTTCCACCTTTTCTAGCTCTTTGTAATTTGTTACCATAGATCCCTAACAACCCTCTGTAATTTCCAGATACAAAACGAAACTGAATTAGGTCAAAGCAAGAGTCAAGGGACCTAATTAAAGGTAACCTTGAATAGAGGCTGTTAGTTAATTCTCTACCATTACCTATGCAATATATTGGGTCAGCCATCAAGGTAACACAGACGGACTGTAGATGATATTCAATTTCTTGCTGTGTATACGCCAGCATGTCTTCTGTTACCGTCAATATCTCATCCGTTATTCTTACCTTTAATGTATTCACATCGGTTATCGGTGTAGCAAACACTTTATCCGTAACATCCCAATTCAATAAAAAAATCAGTTCATATATTTATGACGAAAAAATGATCACGTTTCACCAATGGTCTTCAAGTGTCTCGATATTTCATTTAAGAAATTATGGTCGCCCTACATCTTTTCCAAACCATTGGCTGGGAAACGTTGAAACAAACTGATACTGTGGCAGGGCACCGTCCTGTTGATAAATTACCCATTGTTGGTAGTCAGAGCGCAATGAGCTTTCTCTCTAACTTACGCCATTTTCAATATGACCAATGTAAGCACCACTTAAATCGTTTCGGCTCCTACCATACAAGCAGTTTAAAAACTTTTTGAGATGGAGAACCTAATACAAAAAACCTTGTATATATATAATATATCTGATATAGTTGTTTTATTAATTTTCTTTATCAGATAAATACTTAATGTCTACCTGGTATATTAAGTCAGGAATTATTTGCGGAGTTAATTCCTGATTAAGTACTGCGGATGTAATATTCAGTGTCTCTCGGAGGAAAGGTCAATATTTCGTGTGGGTATGGAATGAGATATTTTAAGCTATATAAATATGTAGTCTTTTAATAATAGTTTCTGAGATATGTGAAATTAAAATCATGAAGTTTATAATATGGTTTTTATTTTACTGCATTAACATTCTATTAATTTATCAAAACAAAATTTTGAGTATTCCACAAAGTACTTCAATGCATTTTTCAAATTACTGTGAGAACACAGAGTTGCACGCCAATACAACTCTTCACGTTCTCATATTTGGTCCACAGCATCTGAACTACTCATGCACTAAGCTTGTTGAGTAGTTCTATAAATCTAATGCTTTAACCAATCCCACAAGCAGAAATCTATGGGAGTTAGGTCGGGTGATGTTGGTGATCAATCCACCAAATAGAACTATATTCAAGTTTTCTTTCACACTTGAATAAGTATTATATGGTGAATAATATTTTAATAATAATTGGAAAATGGTCTTAGGAGGATTATTTCATACCATTATCTCAGATATTAATGCTTAAATAGTGAAAAATAGTAAAGAAAATTTCACAGCATGGAATTTATTATTATACCGCGTGTCTCAAAAGTCGCGTGCCATATGGAAAGTTTATGAACGTTGGCTTTATGTTCACACAGTTTCGCAAGCTTATCGTTCATGTTCAAAATGTGCACCATGCACTCGAAGACGATCTCACACGATCCAAATTTTCTTCTGTCACGCGTAAAAGTGTAACTGGTGGACTTGGGAATATCAGTGCCGGCAATGAAATTCCATCTGCAGCTTCTCGAGATGTTCTGTGGTGATCTCCGCAAAGAAGTATCAGCTCTACACGTTGTTCCAGCGTCAGCATTATTCCTCTACTTCACTATTTCACCTACAAAATCAAAGCAACCAATTAATCTATTTGGCACGTGACTTTTGAGTCACAAGATATATAGAGATCTCAGGTGCGCTGATATGGGCACGTGATATGGATGCCCCAAACTGGTCTTCCTAGGCAGTTGTTATTTTCCAAGCTAGTGGGTAAGAGACCCAGGGGTCGGCTTAGAACCAGATGGCTAGACTACATGGAGAATCTGAGTTTGAGTCGCTTGGATGGTGGAAGATCGCGATCGCTGGAGATCCTCCATAGGGCTACTGCCCCCACGACCCTAACGAATAAGCAGGTTTGAAAAGTTAAGTAAGATATATAATTATTACTATAATATTATTTGCCATATAATAGTAAAGATAGTTCTGGCTTGCGCACAAGGAGCCGTGATTTAACCTATGCTCATAGGACATGTTTGATAGCGACAGCTTCTATTTCTACGGTGGCTTAGTGGTTATAGCATAGATTTTGTGATGTAGCGGCGAACGGTATTCAACGATAAAGGTTTTTGATAGAATTCTCGGGCCTATTCCGCAGTTTCTGTCGCGTTGAATGTGTATTTTTAATGCAGTGACGTCTGAAAACCCAAAGATCACGAGGAGTCAGAATTGGTCTTCGTCCTTGCCCTTTACGAATGGTGGTATTTACACTTGTCCTGTACCTATTAATAATATTATAAACTGTAGATGATGGAAGTCCAAAATTCTTGACCATTTCACGCTGAGATACATTGCTTCTAAATTCTTGGATTATTATGTTGCGTATATCTTGACCCACTGCCTTGCCTCGACTCATGTTGTCGTGTAAATGACTGGCATGTTGGCACACTGCAGTTTGCATTTACAGAGGGAAAAGTTATGACTTAATGTTCTAATGTTCTCCAAAAGTTTCGAGAATTATGGTGCATGTTGCCAATGGCAACTTCATTAAAAAATTAAAAATAAAAAAAAAAAAGAGAGAGAGAGAGAAAAAGAGGGGTCAGAATTTATAAATTGTACATATTTTACTTCAGTCACTTCAAACACACTGATTATTTTTAATTTTGCTAATATAGATTTAGTCAATCATGCTTTATTTGCATTTTTCATAATGTTCCAACTTTTATGGAAATGGGTACTGTATATTCATGTTATCCACAGTTCTTCAGTTCTCTTTATTATGGAAGTGTAAAGTGGTCTTAATGAAACTAATCTTATGAGAGAGTTTGAAAAACATATCAGAGATAGTCAAGAAAGAGGATAAGAAGTTATTATTGAGCTGTGAGGCCATGATACAGATTGACAAGAAATTCATCCCTAAAGGAAAATATAGGAAAGTAGAAGACTTAAGAATTGAAAGTTAAAATGTAGGCTAAAAGTGGGAGAACAAAAGAAGGGAGATATTTTTATTATTTTTTTTAACCCTCCCCCTCCCATTTTTTAATAATCAAAAAATCGATTTTATCGAATGTGGTATTCAAAAAATACACAGGAACAATCTTCTATCATTTCTCATCACATGCCATATGTTGCAGTCTCTAAAGACCACATGACCGAATCCACTTAACTCCTACCCCACTAGGACAATTCGGCAGTACACTAGAGTAATAACCGCACAGTAACAGATTTAGCCTAGAGGAATTGGCATACCTGCAACATGGATCTCATTCAACACCCCCTGTAATAAAACCTTGACACCAAGTTCTCAACGTCATACTCATGTGACCAGAAGAGGATTGACTTGGCAAATGGCACCATATACAAACCATCGTAATTATTAATTATATTTTGTTTATTATATTAACTCAAATTCTGATAAAAATTTCTGTTAATTTTAGAATTGTTTAAAAATTATATCATTTTTAATTGTTACAAATGTCAATTTCAATTTTTATTCTTTAGCTGAAATTAAATAAATTGCTATTTTTTTTATTCATTAAACTTTGTGAATTCTTATTTACAAAAATCAATATAATATTTCCATGATTTCTATTTAAAAATTGAGCTGGTATATTTACACCATTACATGAGCTGCCAGCGACAATCCTCTTCTAATGACGTCAGAAAGTTGGTGTCAAGGCTTCGTTTTAGGGGGCGTTGTCTCATTATAACACCTTGTTCAAATTATTAGTTCCCTTAGAGTAACCATTTCACCAGGATACGATTCCACTAACTTGGGAGGACCGTGTACCAAGCATTTATCCTGGTTATCAACATGTACTATACCTTCATCTTAGTAAGAATGAAATAAAATCAAAATGTGCATGCTTTAGTTTTACCATTCCACCTTATTGCTTCAATTCACCATAAAAAGTAAACTTTGAATATTTTTGTAAAACATCACGAAATCACTACATGAATATTATTCAAACAAAACTTGCATCATGTTAAGATTCATTTTGAAAACGTTGATACTATTATTACGATTATTTCACAACAAAATCCTGTATCATAGAGGTCACCAATTCGGTGACAGCAGCACCTCTTTTGACAATATATACTATAAAAAAATGTAAATTTTTTCATTAGTGGGAGGCTTCAAAACAAGCAACAAAGCAGATGCCTTGAGAATAGTTAATTTTTTTTTCAATGCAGATTGATACTCGCTTTGTTTTTAGTTCTTAAGAGAGATTGGTTTGCAGTCGCATGTGAAGAGGCTTGGAAGAAAATCAGCGTGGCTAAGACTGAGATTCTCGTCCTTTCAAAGCAGCCTCCTTATGTGCGGCTATCCATGTTATGGTAGCTCAATTGAGACAAGCAGAGAAATTCAAGCATATTGGGACTGCATTTATGAGTGATGGGCAGCAAGACAAAGAATTGGATGCTCAGATCAGTATAGCAAACTGTGCTATTGCAACACCTCCAAAGAGAAAGCCTCTGCACAGAAACGTCATACGTTGTTACATCATCATAGTAGTGCTTTGTTATTCATATTTCTACCAATAATAAGCCCTGAATTTGCACTACTATGATGATGTAACAATGTATGGCGGTTTCCGTGCAGAGGCTTTCTCTTTAGGTGGTGTTGGCTATTGCAAGCTGTGAAGATCCGTGATAATGAAACAAAGCCAAGTTCAGTTTTCAAATCTTTGCCTAACGTTATGTATTTGTTGCCGAACACAACAAAAGCAGACAGGTTTATTACATTATACGATGGTTAAAATACATTAAGTTTGAGCTGTAGCCGAATCCATGCAATAGAGGCGGCAATAAATTACTTCAGTAAATGCAGCAATCCAATTGTTGGACTACAACAATGGAATTCGGTACCCGTGCACAGACCAGGATATTTTAAGACTATGCCTATAGACAAGTCTTGAGTAAAGACCAAGAGCAATCACAGGTGCAAGGTACCAAAAGAAGGTTCCCGAGGTGTGGCAGGCTTGGCTTTACTAGATAAGAGTGCACGGCAGCATAATAAGGGAGTAGTCAGGTGTTGAACTGCTTCCTCTCTGCATTGGTATGGCCAGGTTATACAGATGCTGTAACTGGTCTTCCTAGGCAATTGCTCCTTTCCAAATAAGTGGTTAAGAGATCACAGGTTGGCCTAGAACTAGGTGGCTGCTACCCACGTGATCCTAATGGTAAGCAGGTTTGAAAAGTAAGCAAGTATTCAAATAGTCTGCTGTGCTTAGTATGGTAAACTAAAAATCATCCCAAAATCATGAAGCAGAATAAATGGAAAAACGAGAACTTGATCCACACTTAAGTTTTTCACTTCATCTTCATGAGCAAGGCATACCTTCTTTATACAAGACTAAAAATGCTACTATTTAAAATAAAGTTATATTTTTCTTTTTTTTTTTTCCTTTTTTTTTTTCTTTTTTTAAATTCTTTATTTGAAAAATGTGTACATTATTCTGACCATTATTTAGCGCAAAATTAGCTACAAGATTTTGTTTTTTTATTTTTTTTGTTCCTAATTTTAGTGACATTAGAACAAACTATACAACATTTTTTTTTGTCTTAATTCATTATCGGGGTTTCACATATTAATTTGCAAGACAGTCATAAATATAAATACATATATATACATAATAAACATTATGGTTGTGCCTCTACATTAATGGCTTCAAAGAAAGAGACTGTGTTAATTATAAAAAAGTATTAATAAACGTTGCATTCTCTTTCAATAGCTCCATTAAAATTACATGAAAAAAATGTGCGTGTTTACTACTGAAATGATTTTAGTACTGTACAATCGTATCCAATGTTAAAAAAAAAAAATAAACAATAAACTTCAAAATATCATGGTAAGCCATGCAGAAAGAAGTAATACGCCGCCGTAAGGGGTGACTCTGCTGATTTCCTTGTTGTCAGTCAGCACGTGCAAATAACAGGATCCACAAAAGAGGACCATCCCAGCAGTTAACAACATTCCAGTCTGCACAAAATAAAATTTACAAAACAAAATAAATATAGTTATACATGTATATTCATGACACAGTCGAGAAAAAGAACTTACCAAATTTGGACATTTAAATAGAGGTGTTGCCAACAGTGCTAACGAATGAATAAAGTGATATCGATTGGCTATGTTGAAAATCTGTCGGACGTAGAGAGAAAGAAATATTTTTTAAGAACAAATTAAAGCCTTGACCAGAATGCATGCATGTAATGACAATTCGCTTAGTATCATATGATTTCATGATTGATCAGTGAGGTCTTTGTTATTAAAGTGCTTACTATAGTCATTTGGTTTTAAATTGGTGGCTCAAGGTCATCCAATCCCGGTTATAACCATAATAATCATCTTTTAGAGGCTAACTATTGAAATAGCTGAATTAATCTACTATTAAATTGCTTTCCGATTACGAGAAATCATTAAAGTTTATTACTTTGAATGTTGGCAATTATTTTAATAAGATAAAGAAAACGACTATAGTAATGACAATATTTGCGCAGTGTCCATTAAAAAATCCAAACTTCAAAATTTGGCATTATCTACAAATACTAACATGCATGAGAAATATATTATTGGTAATAAAAAAAAAAAATCTGCAATCTAGAATCCAACAAGGAACCAAGAGGGCTGTCAGAGTGGTCATGGCCTGGTTGTCACAGTGATCAGTTTGCTGTATCGGTGCAGTTAGAGCAACTTCAATGTTGCCATCCCCTGGCATGATGAATCTGTTACTGGGTGAAACTGCTCTGGGGCCAGCATCATGGGAGACTAAGGCATGATAGTCAAACCCGTGCTTAAGGACCAGAGCCGGATTCCCAGCTGCTGGGAGTGAATGCCACTGGTTGTGCACCCACCGGCAGACTTCTATCTTGTTCACTCGTGCTTCCAAAATTCCCCAATAGGAATAGGAACCAGATCATCTCTAGAGGGGGCCCATTCTGCAATGGTCTACCCCTGTACCTGAACTGAACTACGCTGTCACAGATATACAGAGGCACACTTCACATATAGGGTCAAGTTGAGAAGTGATAATAGTATTATAATAAATAAAATAAAATTACCTGTGAGGCTATAGGATGTCAAACTCCATGAATAAAAAATCAGCCGCTTTTCCACAATGTTTATTAGGCATGGATATGCATATTTTGAAAAGTCATACAGATAGAAGACTGCCTTGCAGTCGAAACATGCATATCCATGCCTAAAATACACCTTTAGTGGAAAAGTGATTCGACTTTTTATTCTTGGAAGGATAGCATTATAAACTTTGAAGTTTTACATTTAAATAAATTTCCGTAGTCCTCCCAGGCTATTGTAAGGTCAGCTCTGGCATCAGGTGGCACAGTGATAGAATTTGACTACAGTGCAGACCCTCTATTCTGAACTAATTCAGACAAGGGGTTGTTCAGATTAGCGAGTAGACATTATCTCAAACCTACGTTTCTGCTTACTGGTAGTGAATTTACAACTTTACACAAACTTTGAATAAAATAAAAAAATTCTAAAGCTTACCAAAACGTATTTATTGAAACAAAACTACGTTCGCAATGAGAGTTCATTAGAGAAGTCTAGGGAATACGCAGTAAACTGTTACATATTGCCAAAGGCCTGTTCGGATTAGCAGGTCTGCACTGTATTGTGCAATCTAGGGTCCTGTGTTTATTGCAGGAAAGCTAGCATTTACGGGAATTTTGTTCTATTGTCTTAATAAGAAAGGCCTTGAAATTATTCACTGGTAACACTGGCCAACAAAATTTAAGGTTTTTCTTGTTTACGAACTGAAAGTGGGTGAAATTTTTGGTAATTTTTTTTCCTGCTGATTATAAATATAATTTTGAATTTGTCTAGCACGCAGTTTGAGATAAAGCGATAAGCAGGGTTCGCGTTACGATAAAAAAATCTACGGGTCAATTTGACTCCCAAGCCTGAAAACCGCAAGCCGAATTTCGGAAGATGCCAGTCAAATTTTAAATTCTTTTTAACTTCCATACTTTTACATGCATCCGCAATCTCTATAGTTGCTGCTATAGTTAGTTAAAAATTTAAACACAATCGCACATGACAAAATGAAATGACGTTAAAATGTAGCGAGAAAGATATGGGCCGATGCTATTCAAAATTTAAAAAGTTAATTTTGACTCGCTGGTCAATTTTTAGCAAAAATGCATAAATTGCGAGTAAGTGCAAACCCTGGAAAAGAAATTCCGTACTGGCCAGTAAAAATGGTATTTTTGTGGAGATTTGAAGGTCCATATTGCTTCTTTTAGGCATGCAGAGCAGGTACATGAAGTACTGCTGTTCATTTGAGTGGGATAGCCAGGGAAAAAGTTTCCACTACAGATTTCCAAATGAATGGCGAAAATAAACATCTAGTTGAAACTGAAAAATCCTGTTGCCACCATTTCATATCAATCTGGATTTAATGAAAAACTTTGTAAAGGCAATGGGACATGCAGGGTGTGGGATTCCCGCATCTGAAATGAAAGTTTCCCTGCATCAGCGACGTGAAAATAAAAGAAGGCATTTTTGTTGGCCCTCAAAATCAGGGAGCTAATGGCTGATAAGAGGTTTGAAACTGCATTGAATCCTCTTAATGGCTGTAACGCAAGTAAAAGAACAAGGAACTCAACTACGCTGAATTTGACAAGCTTCTGCAAGCATTTTATGAAATGGGATGCAATACATCACTAAAGATTCATTTCCTGCCAACATGAAAAAAGGTTAGTGATAAACATGAAAAAAGGTTCCACCAGGATATTTCTACCATGGAGAGGAGTAACAGGGAAAATTGATCCCTAACTCTGGACCTTCCAGATGCCACATACAAAAGAAAGTCCTCTGCAAAACTGGTCTAAATGCTGAAAGCTGAACGTTTTACTGTTTGTTGCATTTACTGATATTTGAAATACTTAACAGGGGATAGTGTTTTACGTAATATGCACATCTTACGAAAAAGGAATAGAAATTGGAAAAACCTAACATGGCAATTTCTAAAAATCAGTGCACAATAGAAAAATTTCATTTTTATTTTGTAATCAGCATTAAAAATACTACAGAAACCCCCAATTTTGGCTGTTGACCAGTGTAATCAACCCAGGCTATGGTCTGAGGTGAAATTAGGTATAGAAGGAGCATAGAACCTTTTCAAAATGCCAAATTCGAAAGTTTGTCCGGAATTATAGTGGACACTGTTAACGACTTTGTAAGCAACAGACTTCACAATCAATGGATTGGATTGTTATTAATGGAATGGCTGATTAAAGGGAGTGGACCAAACACAAACTACTAATTATACAAACTTCTGGCGTCTTTTGATAAGGTAACATATACAAGATAATAACTGAAGAAACATCTCCATGATTTCGAAAGACAAATTGAAAAGGGAAGGAAAAAATCCGTGACCCGGATTCGAACCAGGGACCATGCCTATCGCTGGCACTGCTCTTACCAACTCCTTGGTAGCTCAGTTGGTAAGAGCAGTGCCAACGATAGGCATGGCCCCTGGTTCGAATCCAGGTCGCGGAATTTTTCCTTCCCATTTCAATTTGTCTTAAGGTAACATATGAATGACGACATGAATATCAAAGAGCAAATACTGAGGACTCAAAGTTACAGAACCAATTAAGGACAATACGTTTTTTTCTATAAGTTTTATTGGAGAATTCTGCAACGGCTGCAGCCGAAAGAATAAATGAAGTATTTGATAGAGGGACTAGTAGGTTGCGAGAGAATGTCCAACAGTTAAAAGTGCACCATTCGTCTATTTTCAGGCATTCAAGGATAATGGGTAAAGAATGAAAGCTCGTGAAGTGGGTGCCACATGAACTCGCAGGATAAAGCACAGTGACTGGAAGTGTGCTCTTCTCTTACAAAAGAAATTGGAAAGAATTGTGCACTATATTGTCACTGTTGACAAGAAATGCATAACGTACAATGATTGTGCATACTGGCTCGGTGGCTGGGAGTAAGATGCTGCAGGAAGAACTTCAGAGCCACCTCTCCATGCAAAACAGTTAGTGCTTACTATAGTGCCAAGGTGCTCATTCTGCTCTCCTCCCACATGGTCAAATCATAACAGTAGATCTGTACTGTGAAAATATTCAGCAGTTATCAATGGATATGGTGGCTTGTTGCTTCAAGACACCTGATCGTGACCTCGTTAAAGCAACTTCATCAGTAGGGCTACGAAACAGCCAACAGATTGTCATCTTTTCCAACGTTTGAACAGCTTTTTGTCGAAGAACTGCTTCACCAATGATGCATCTTATCCAAAAATGTGGCATCAACAAGCTTGCTATTCATTGGCAACAATATATGCTTCTTCTGGATATTTTGATTGTATAGTTATACTGTTTTCTTTTCCGATTTGCTTTTCCTACAACACATAAATCAGCCATTTCATTTGTAACAACCAAGACTTTCACAGACACATAAAAGTAAATTTAATTAAATAATCAAATGTAATACGTACTTCTCTTTTATTTTCATCAAAACCACCTTCCATACTTTCATCAGGGCAGTCATCAGCAGTTTGGCCACTAAACCGACTCAGGAAGCTCCCTCTATGAGGTGGACTACTCCTGCTACTAATGGTACGAGCTGTAGCAGGTGCTGTAGATGAACGGCTCCCACTCCAAAACCCCCCTCCTCCTCCTCCTCCGCCTCTTGTGCTATGGCTGCCACCCTGAGATTCTTGTGCAAACACTAATGAATAGAGGAAAAAAAATGACTAAGAACGAATTAACTTAAACAAGCATCACCCAAACACCATATTGTAATCCTGCTATTAAGGGAATTGTTTCATGCTAATGTTAAGGAATGACTAAGGCCATGTCCACCCTCTCCCAGAAAGTAATGCACGTCAACTTTCAAATGAGTCAGCACATGCTCAGTTTCTTTACTTCCGTGAACGAATTGAAATTTGTCTTTACTGGAGAGTTTGAAGTATGTTCAACTTTTCCCAATAGATGGATGAGCATGTAATCAAAAAGAAAAATGGCAGGGAATGAAATTGCCAGCGCTGTTAGCCTAGATGTAGATACATGTAATTATTAAAAAAAGACACTATTTTATAAATGAAGAAATATTTTGATAACATGCAGTTTTGATTTATTAACAGAATTTGTTAAACTTTATAGGAATGAATCTGAAGATTTTAAGTTATTTAACAAATTAATCCGAGAATTAAACAAGATCCGAATTTCGATAGTTTCGATAATTGCTTTCAATAGCATTAAAGACTGCGATAATTCAAAATGTAGGTTTTTCCAAGTTACTTTTATAGGCAGAAAAATATGCGTATGTGAATACAGTAGAACCTCCGTATAATGAATGTCGCTATAGCAAAATATCTCTAACGATATTATGTGGTTCCAGGCAAAAATCCTCTAATTTAATGCTTTTTCAACCTCCATATAGCAAAATCTTTATTGTGTAATTAACCCTATACCATAAGAATTTTTCAGTTCAGACAATAAATTTTAAGGTATATTTTAGCTCTTTATTACAGAATTTTGGTTCCCGCACTGAGAATGACCTGACAATCAACAAATAAAATTATTCCAAACAACCAAAACGAAGAAATTAGAAACAAGTTTTTGCCTCACAAGCTCTGCCCAGTCGGCTGCTGCTATAGCATTAGGCTTTATGGGCAAAATTACGATAAGTTCTCGAGAATGTTATCGCACCAAACTACTCATAATACATTGCACACCAATAATGGCGGCCTGCTGGCGAATTTAAATGTGAGCATGTTAAAAATTTATTTTCTATGAGAGTTGGCATGAGAACTACTGTAAAAGCTGGCGAAAATCAGAAGAATTTTTTATATTAAAAGCTATAGAGAGAAATAATTTTGCCAGTCCCTTGTGTCTCGCTATACGGAGATTCTACTGCATTAATACGAGTCCCTACTGTCTCATCCTAAGCTGACAGCACTGGAAATGTTACACAAAAAACAAGGTTGAGCCTAGTTGCAAGTGAGTCATCCTCCTCCTAATGTGTTTAATCAACAGTTTATCTACAATTTTATCTTTGAAGGATATTTTTTAAAATACGATAAATGGCAAAAATATTTTCATGACAATGATTTTAAATTTTTTGATAAACAGTAGAAATCGTTTATAACTACATTGGTTGTAGCGACCAACCAGATATAACCACCAGATTTTTTTTCTTTAAATTTGGTTTCCTATCTAAATGACAACGGACAAAATCTGTTAAAGTGACAAGTTATCAGACTTTTCAACTAAACTGGGAGATATCTTACTGGCTATAATAACATATCTGGTAATGGGCGATAACAGGTACCTATGAGATTAACTACAGTTTTCATTTATGAATTTCTTACGAATCACCCTGTATGTGCAAATACATTTGCCGTACATTTTCTCTGGATACGAGCAATAAGCCTCCAAGCTGGCCAAAAGAAGAATGGAGGCTGTTCTTAGGGGTTAGAAAGAAGCATCCATGATAGTGGGGGATTCAAACCCGCTACCGGATGATCACGAGAGCTAAAGAACCTGCACCCAAACTCTATCGGCAAACGAGAACCGGGATAAGTTTTCAGTGGATCTAGAGATTCTCACTTCACTGATTCAAATCCCAAAGAGTCATGGATGTTTGATTTTGTCCTTTACTAACTATGCGGGAGGCAATAGAAAACCACAGCATTAATTATTCCTTGATCACCAATAATGTTATATACTGGTAAAAAACCTAAATAGAAGAAGCACAGTTTAACCTTATTTTACATATTCTCTTACCATAAGCTCCATAAGCCCCAATGGCTAGGGCCAAAAAACCTGATATGCCACCGATCTTCACAAAATTAATGCCGCTGCTTCTTAGGGCTTTTAAGATGGGGCCTCGTGTTAGAATACATGGGGCTGTGCCAATTCCGGACACAACTCCAGCTGGTTTCTAAAACAGAGAACCATTTATATTAGAATATTTAAGGAAGTTGTACATTTAAAATATACAAGGGTCGTTCAAGACTGACAGACTTTTTTTACATATAAAAATCTATAAATAACTAGCACATTGCACTTTTTATGGAGCATTACATAAACCTCTTGAATATACCGCTTCCAGCATGATGTGTGTTTGTGTGTGTGCAGCAGCTGCAGTAATAATGGTGGAAAACTGACTTTTTGTTAAGGAGAACGTTAAAACTGCTGAGAATTTAAGAGGACATGGGGAAGAAATGATGTCACAAATAGTGCTGGGCAATTCCAGATTCCAAAAATCGATTACTCGATTTCCGAGTGGAATCGATTCTGAAGAGATTCTCGATTCCACCAGTGTCAAAAATTGATTCTCTAGACAGCGTTGATGTCACGGAATCGCCCACCTCTAGTCACGAACAAGAGCATACAATGCAAAGACATGTTTGTCTGCGACTGAAATCATACAAACTTCACATGCACTGAGTGAGCCATTCTTGGTAAAGGTATTAATGGCCAGTATTACTGCAAATTTGTATCACGGACCATCAATAACAAGAAAAAACCAGGAATGTTATCCAAAAACTTCTCCATGACAATGCCCACCCTCCCATTGGTTATCATTTGTTTGGGCCCCTTATACAAAGTTTGCACTACAGTACTAGATAGTCACTAGATATAAACTGGATTCTTTTCAGATCCAAAGTGACCACACTTTGACACTGCTACTACAGTTATCAAACTTGTACTTGAACCTCAACTCAGATTTACAACTCCAATTGTTCATTATAGTCAACAGGTGGCTCATCTGGGTACCAAGTTATTGCAGATGGTTGATAACTTGACCTAACAAGGAGTTTCCATGGAGTCCGACTGGTCACTAACAGGTCACTTGATTTTTACCCACGAATGCCATAAATGTAGAGGCCCAGCCACAGTAATGGCCTCATCACAGCTGTGAAGTCCCCTCCCACGAAGTGGCTTCTTCATTTTTCTAAACAGGAAAAAATCACTATGCACTTGGCTGGCCTTATCTAGGAAATCGATTAAGCCACTTCACAAGAAGCGATTTAACAGCAACGACAAGATTATTTCTGCTTTACGGAGTGGTTTACCGAGCAGATGACAGGATCTACATTTACAGCATTCACAAGTAAAATATCGATGGTAGAAGTGTGCGACTTTGCAGGGAATCTGTGTGAAGAGGAACTGGTGACTATGCCAAATTTGGTTGCTGTAAAATCATACCTTCTATGCAAATTGTATGAACTTTATGATTGACCTTCATATAGAGTTATGCCATGTACAATTGGAGCCACTAGTGCCAGAGACGCACAGAGACTTGTCAACGAGATCAAAAAATTTTTTCGTGAATTTTCATAACTTACAAAAATAGTCTAATTTTAATGGAAAAGGCATCAATTTTTTTTTGTTTTCGTACAAAAAATTTCTCTTTACTAAGAAATCTTAACGCTAACGTTTTTAAAAGCCTTGCATTTCAGTGGCACATGCAAGTCAAAATTCTACATACCGAGGGTTTTCCGAGAGCATGTTACGCAATAACGAGAGAAAATTACATTAAATTAACAGTGAAAATTTGTTGCTTATCAGACATATTTCCTCTGTAAAAATAAAAGCCTTCATCAACCTTGAACAACCCTTGTATAATAAGGTAAAAACGGGTAATCACCAATACCTAAACTAAATTCAAACTATCAGTGAATAATAAAGGTTACCAATTGTGAGGCTCACATTCTATCAAGATTACAACAGCCATTGGGATGTTAATATGTAATTTACTCTTCATTTCAAAGGTTATTTTTTATTGTTAAAATTGTTACAGGTAGTTCCAACATACGCAAATGCTTCCATATAATTCTTGCATAGTCTCTTCATTATTTTATATTCTCCATGCAAAGAATTTTGAAAAAAAAAACCCACTAGTTTTAAATTATCAGAACAGGGTTAATTTGTAAGTATCTGATGCCAGCATGCACGTGCCTAAGAATTAATCTTATTTATACCTTGTGATGATGCCGGTGATGGTGGCCAGAATGCGAGTGGGGAGGTCGGGAAGGAGGGGAGCCACAGTAAGGATGTCCAGGACCAGAAACACAGGAGGAAACGATTTTTGGAGAATAAGTAGAATAATGCATCTGTTCACCTGGTGGTGGTGAAGGTGGGCGCATGGGACACGGTGGTATATTTGTGCAGTATGACTTATCAACAGGTCTCATTTGAGGTCTCACAGGTTCAGAAGGAGGAGGAGGTGGTGGTGGTGGTGGAGGAGGGGGGGGGGGGAGGAGGGGGTGGTGGTGGTTTTGGGGTTTGAGATGGATTTTCAGTGGTAACTCTGCTTAATTTACTATTTCGGATAGCTTCAGCATATATTTCCGAGGATGTAGGAGGAGGGGTGGGATATTTCCTAGGACCTGATCGTCCTTCACATACTTTTACTGGCTCGCTTTTTATAACATCTTTAGCTGCAGGTTTCGTTTCTGGAGCAGATGCACAAAGCGGAACCACTAAATCACAAACTTTAAAAAGTGTTGGGGATTCTTTCTGTTCCTCCGTTTCCTGTTCTGGTTCAGTGTCACCATTTTCATCCAGTTCATCTATATCTAGGTACTCCTCGTCTAGACTGTCTAAATCATCTTCGTAAGCAGATTCAGGCAAATAATCTGGATATTCTTCGAGGCTCTCATTTTCACTATTCTCTGCGGGACAATCTTCCAGAAGTTCATCTACGTTTTCATTTAACGATTGTGCATAATCTCCTGCAGGTGAGCAATTTTGAGAGGCCGCATTATATTTTCCTCCTTCAAGATTTCCATTTTCTGTGGCAGAAGTGTCTCCCAGAAATTGACACTCCTTTAACCGACGCAGGTCTTCTTTACCGGACTCTCCTTCTCCGTGCTGGTTGGACGAGGGCGGTTTTGAAGTTGTGTAAATAGACATCGCAGGAGCCGAGTTAACATTACTTTGCAATGTAGGGGCGTTGCAATTTAGACAGGCTGCATCTGGTGAAAATATATGGGAACAATCATCAGCATTCATATAAAGTTCAGAAGGATCAGAAAAATCAGAACAAGCATTCAAAGTTGGAAAAATCCCTTTAGAGTGGCAACTTTTCGAAGCCTGTGAACATCCAGACCCACAAGACTTTTGTTTAACATCTGAATTTCCAGAGCCACAGGACTTTTGTGTAGCATCTGAATTTCCAGAGCCACAGGAATTTTGTGTAGCATCTGACTTTCCAGACCCACAAGACTTTTGTGCAGGACAATTCACGTTTTGAGTAATGTTGGGTATTGTTGTTTGAGGAGAGTAATATGCTTGTGAAGGATAAGGGTTCCAGGGAGCGTAATAATTGCTTGGAGGTGATCTAGGATCTGAAAAGGGTAAACCGGGTTGAGGATTTGGAGGGTAATTAAAATCTGAAATAAAACCTGGTGGTGGTGATGGAGGAGGAGGCGGTGAAGGTGATATAAAACGAGGTTGCCCATAGGGAGAAGAGCTTTCGCGCCTTGGATCGACGGGTGGACTTGGATTTTGGGGGAACTCGTCTTGTGGTGAAGGAGGACGTGGCGGAGGGTGCTGAGCGGGAATGTTAATACTTGGAATGGAAAAAGGTGGAGTAATAGATGTAGAGGGAGTTTTACAACTATCATGACAAGTTGCTGGATTTATAATTATCACTACAGAAGGAGATGAGCTAGTAGCTGGAGTTTGTGTACTACTTTTTGCTTCTGAGCATGTTGTATTAGTAACCTTCAAGGGTTCAGGTATACATTCCGGAACTGCAGCACAAACTGCATCAGTCTTTTTTACGGGATCAGTTATACATTCCGAAACTGCAGTGCAAACTGCACCAGCCTTTATGGGCTCAATTATACATTCTGGAATGTCAGTGCAATCTATGTAATCCTCTTCTGGTTCGGGTATGCATTCTGGGGTATGAGTGCAAACCATATCATCCTCTTCTTCAAGTTCGGGTATACATTCTGGAATGTCAGTGCAATCTAAATCGTCAATCTCACAAGGAGCAGCTTCTTTAAAGCTTCTACAAATATCACATTCATCATCGTCTTCGTCATCGTCATCCTCGCATGTGGGAACGGGATAACAAATCTTTACAGTTTCAGGAGCGTCCTTCTCATCTCTAGGACAAATTGGAATAATATGGCGCTTCCCAGATTTTTTAATAGTTGGTGCAGCACTGCAATCAACAGTGGCAGAGATTTCATCTGGAAGGGATGAAGTAACCGGAAAGCTACCACATTCTGATGATTGCTCATCAGCACATTCTGACGGCTGCTCATCAGCACATTCTGACGACTGCTCATCAGCACATTCTGACGATTGCTCAACAGCAAAATCAGAATTTGACAATTCGAGTTCTGAAATATGAACTTCAGTAGATAAAGGTTCAGTAAATGATGGAGGACAGGGAGGAACAGGTGTGCAAGTGGATGAAGAATAGGTATGAACGAAAGGAGAGGTGGATGAAGGATGTGAGCAAATGGTATCGGCACTCGGGATGTCAGGAGATGAAGGATTAGATGGTGTAACTTTGGTTTCAGCTTGTGGAAAAGAATACGATGCAGTGGTGCTTGGAATACTCTGCACAGGTATAGAAATCTGGTTTGGTATTTGATAATAGGGTGAGAAATTAGGTGGACTATTAGGTGGTAGGGTATACTGTTCGGACGAATTAGTATTTGTTGGAATTCCAGCATATTGAGAAGTATTGGCTACAGGGGTAACTGTATTAGCATAAAAAGAAGGTGGTGGTGGTGATGGTGGTGGAGGAGGAGGACGAAGTATTATTTGATAGCCTGTAATTTGAGAACCAACTGGGGCTTGATATGGTGAATATGGTGGAGGAGCCAGATAAGGATAAGTAGGGAAAGGTGAATACGGAGGAGGAGGATGAGAAGGAAGAGGAGGCTGAGAAAGAGGAGGAGAAATATGATAAGGCGGAGGAGGAGGAAGAGGTTGATGAGGAGGAGGAAGAGGCTGATGAGGAGGAAGAGGCTGATCAGGAAGAGGCTGAGAACCACTATTTGGAGGAATATGAGGTGGAGGCTGAGAA
>JAHWFO010013591.1:3879464-3913707 GCA_023313115.1 Rhysida immarginata
CCCCCCCCCCCCCCCTTTCCTGCGTACGGCCTTGCTTTGATTACTAAATTTTGGGTAAAGCCTAAAGTAGTATTTCATCTCTTCCCCCAAAAGGTGATTAAATAGTGATTCGAACGTTACCAACCTAATGTACGTAATATATTTAGGGAGGAATTCTTTTCACATGAAAATGGAGCCTTAACCACGCGCATAATTAGAGGGTTTTTTGTTAAATATGCATTTATAATGAACGTTCATACTTTAATACCCCCGCCTCCCGTCAAGTGAAGATCATTTGAGAATGATCCCCAACGCAGTTCGTAATTACAAATGTCAACAACCGATGGCGCCACCATAAACCAATATGGATTTATTCCCGGTTTAATTTGATGGTACTCGTTTGCCTTTTAAAATTATGTTCCTTTGATGTTGATTAGGAGTATAAAATGTAGCAAATGTACCTTTTTATGCTGAGGGAACTAAAGAATTTAATATGGCAGCTGTCTTGAAAAAACGAGCTTTAGCTGAATTCAGCCAAGTATTACAGGTAATTGCATTCATTCATTTATTGTATTATTATAACAATAATAAATGGATCATTGTCAAAAACAACATATCATTATTTAAAATGTTTTTGAACTTAGAATGTATTGTGAAAGTTCTGAAAAACTGAAAAAATTCTGAATTTAAAAAAAAATAAATTAAATATCTAATTTAATTTTATATTTATTAAAATTATTAGATACCTTAAAATTTGATTTTATTATTTGTATTTTTATTTTGATCAGGAAGAACAGCAACCAAAGCCAACCACCAAAAAATTAAGATTAGCAAAGAAGATCAAAACAGCACATGCTGAAGTTGATTTGTCGTTACTCTCTGAATCCAGTAGCAGTCATGATGCTTTACAAGTGATCATACAACTGGGAGAATCGCTTCCACTGAAGGTTGATATACAGGATTTTATCATATACTCCTGCTGTTATCTCCTTAATCTGAATTAAATGACATCAAAGGTGCTTTCCGCTACATAAGCATCAATGAAACTCGGATTACTGTTATATTATTTGGACTCTTGAAAGCTTCTTTAGCTACGGTGACCAGATTTTTTCAGGGGTAAACTGGGATCCGGAAATTTGGGGCCCCTTGAAACAAATTTCTTCAAGCAAAAACAAAAAAAAAATAATAAGAAGGAAAAAAACGAAAAAAGGTCTCCAGTTTTGTTAATCAGGAATTGCAGGTGAAATATTTCTGAACAAGAAAGTAGAAAAGTACCTGGGATATCCTGAGTAAACTGGAAATCTGGTCCCTGCACTTTAGCCCAGATTTACAAATCGTCATTTTGAAGTCATAAATTCTTTTTTTTTTTTTTTTTTTTGCATCAGTTACTTTAATGACGTATAATGCTAAGCTTAAGTTACGTATGAAGTATAATGTGAAGTTATGGGATGAAAGTCCTATCTAGTACTTGTCACTAACTCCACAGTCTAGTCGATATACACCAGAACGGGAATATTTGTTGGTATTGGTATGGGCGGGAGGGTTCAACGTACAGGAACACAGAGTGGAAGATCGGAAGGAGATGTGGAGGCCAAGTTAAAAAAGGAAATTAGTTAGGCGGGAAAAATGGGGGCCCAGGAAAACCCATTTCTTGGGCGGGAATGGCACTTGAGGCTTGGGGTTGAGAAGGGCGAGTTTTCTGCGACTTATTAGACGGGTAAAGGTGGAGGGAGAAAAGCCATTCGTAAAGGCAAGGGATCGGATGATGCGAAATTCAGAGGAACGAGAAGAAGGGTTGAGAGGTAGCTTGAGGGCGTGATCTATGAGGAAATGGAGAGAAGCAAGTTTATAGGAAGAAGGGTGTGATGAAGAATGGTGGATTAGGTTAGAAGATGTGGTAGGTTTACGGTAAACAAAGAAGGAGAAATGATGGGTGACAGGTCGAGGAAGGGGATAGACTTGTTAACTTCGGTTTTGGATGTGGGGGGAGAAGGAATTAAAAATAGTAGAGATAGCATCAGGGGAGGTAGTGCGGGAATCAAATATTATTAAGATATCATCAACGTAATGATGGTAAGAGATGATAGTGGAATTAGAAAAGAGGGGGGGGGGGAGATAAGTTCTAGTGGAGACAGGCTTTGGAGAGGTCTATTGTGTTGTTTAATACCAAAGGTACGATTTAAATACAAAATTATAGCTAAACAAAAGCAAGCATAGCACATTTCTAATACATGTTTCTGAAAACCGTGGATAGGGGGTGCAGTATGTGAATGACAAAAATCCATCGTCATGGCATTTGTTTATGTTTACTGAGAATTCTCCATAAATATCAGGATACAATTTAACAAACATATAGAGGCAAGATCTACACCACTATAAAGTTTGAGCCAAATTGTCCCAGCAGGGTTGGAATTATGAGGGTAGCGGTTAAATGATCTTTAGAACTATAAGGTGTGTCTATTAAATTCTAGGACTGAAGCTAATACAATGAAAAGAGAATAAGAGTAAACTTATGATTAATGGGCTTCAAAATAATCGCCTCCAGCAGCTAAACACTTTTGCGCATGGCTGTACAATTTCGTGAAACACGTGTTATAGTCATGTGAAAATATGCACCGCAGTTCAGTCATTACGTTTGAAATTGATATCCTTTCAGGGCGGACTTGTGTTTGGATAACAGGAAAAAGTCAGGAGGGGGACAAAGTCAGGAAACCGTATTTGGTCTCAGAGCAAAGACTCAATGAAGAAACTTTACATTAAGTATTTGCTCCATCATGAATCCAGAACAAAAATTAATACTGAGCATCTTCCTTTTGTGTGTCAGGACATGAACCGCTTATGCAATAAATGCAATTTTTTTTCTTATTTCTTTTGGTTAGTTATGCAATAATCTGGGTATTGACGCATTCCTACACGTTCGCATTTGCTCACTGCATGCACAGTCCTGGAATTTCATAGATACATCTTGTAGAGACATTTTTAAATGGCAACGTATAGATTGTGATATGTCATTTGATCAGAAATGATGAGAAACTAAAGAGGATAGAGGTCTTTTCCATTTTCTAAATACAGTTGTCCCTCCACAAGTCGGCAACCTCGGTTCCAGGGCCTGCAGTCTTGTGGATTTTTCCGATTCCGGAATTCCAAGATAAGTATTCGCATCTACTTCATTGCTGAGTTCTGTTCGTAATACGTATTCTTCAGCAAATTACAAGATTTTAAAGAAGAAAATTGCAAGGAAAAATTAAACCAGATTACATATAGTGAATTTTTTCAAATTAAGGCAATCTTAATCACAAGTCAGCATTCTAATTTTTTAAAGAAAAATATAGCCACTTAGGTGGGGAAGAGTGCCTCTACAATCAGTAGCCATTTCGAAATTTATGGAAAGTCTGCTTATATTAATTTCATAGCCCCCACCCCCCCTCCCCCAATGTAGTTATACAACTAGGGGAACTATAGAATTAGTTAACTTTGAATATTTTTAATCTTAATAATTTTCACTGATTTAATTTTTGTTGGCAAAAATCCCCAACAAATTATTGTCTGCCATCTTGGCTTTCAGGAAAATATTGCCGACTTGTAGAAGCCGACTTGTGGAGGGATGACTGTATTACGTTCAAGAAAATCAATTTTATTTTATAAAAAGAAGGTCAAGAAGTATGGATAAAAGGGTGAAAGAAAAAAATCATCATGTAAAAATATTCTTTTAATTTTGATTTTCAGGTTGACGATATCCACAGTGTTCTTCGGCGCCTTTTAGACTATTACCATAAAACTAAAGAACCTGCTGTTAGAGTGAAATTGATCAGTCTTGCTGGAGATGTAGTATTATCAGCAAATGTTGATTCAAGTTTGCTAATAGAAGACTTAATAGTTTTACTTAGAGGAGAAAATTCGCATAAAGTTATAGCACAGATCCTGGAAACTTTGCTTACATTAGTAAAAAATAATTCTGGTGTGTCAGAGGCTAAATTGCAACAGAGGTTACTTATTTTATCTAGGCAGGTAATTTAAAATTAAAATCATAAAATACCAATACAGAGGCTGATTCATGTTTATGAACAAAAGTGGAATGCGTGTGATATATTTGATTGTTGATGAGAGTCCGTGTTATTGCTGTCATATGGAGTCATTCCGAGTGTAAGAAAATCTTTTTTGGGTTTTAGACTTACGAGAAACAATACTGACTAGCTCATTTTAGGAAGGTAAATAAATGATCTTTCCAACCTAAGATTCTTATGTTCTTGGATAATTAAGCAATGTAAAAGTCGTAACTTTAATTTCTTAGGTAGCCGTGCATAGCATATAAACCGTATTAACATATGTGGATTCGGAAAACAAGCAAACTCTGAGCCACCATGCAAGAAGCTTCTTACCCAAGATAAAATACTGAAGTCACGAGGAAAGTTAAGGCTAGCATTTAAAACCATACAGCCCAGAAACAAAGGCAGCATTGCCTCTTCCATCGGATTATCATAAGCAACTGTAAGGCACATTATTAACCAAGCTTTGCAAATGGAATGATGGCACAAGGCCAGGGTTCACAAATTACTGCCATGCCATAACGCAGAATGCAATAGCTAAAATTATATAAACAATATAATTAACTGACCTTGTCGAACTGTGGATACTTGTGCACAGATGAAGGGCGGATACCACTTTTCCACAAAAGTGGAAAAGTGGTATCCGCCCTTCATCTGTGCAGAATGCAAGACCAACATGTGGAATTTGTATGAGCGACATATTGTCGAAGAAAAATGGAAAAAGTGATAACTTTAGACGAAGCATGGACTTATTTAAGCATCTGTAACAAGATCTGAGTGGTCTTTTATTTCAAAATAAGGATCCAAAGACTGCGAAGACTTTGTGCAACAATGCATCTAACTTTTTCTGAAGGTTTTAAAGCTTGTCGCTGCGTTTAGCTATAGTAAAAAATTATTGCTGCGCAGAACTGCCCCAAAAGAAAATTAATGTTGTCTGCTATCAAACAAACATCCTGGAACCAGTTTATTGTTCTGATATCCCATATCTCTTATGATACAGAAAAAAAATCTGGTTCATCTTCACCAGGATAAGGCTTCAAGCCACACTGCAAAATCGACGGGAACAGAATGAAATGTGGGCTTTCTACTTCAGTAATATTCCGATGAAGTGGTCAGATGGTAATCATATAGAATACTGTCCTTTTGGTCTATTCAAACGCCCTTGAGAAATCGACGACCTCACACATTAGATGGTCTATGGAAAGCCTGCAATAATGCATGGGGCTCCAGCCTGTGTCTTTCAATGCACACTGCTGCAATGGAAACCTCAATGTCGTTCCATAGCTGAGATGGTGGGCCAACATATAGAAACAATAAATGGTGATGAATGGGGTTACAATAGCAGTAAAAGACATTCTAATTTTGTTCACATAAACGTGAATCATCATCTTTAAAGAAATATCACTAAATTGTAATTAATTAAAGATTTCTTTCTAGTATTTGACAGATACAAACCATCTTGTAAAATCAAAATGTTTAGAAATAATTAGCGATTTAACTCCAGTTGACGGGCCTGTGGAGAGTAATAATTTAGCTGTTAAAATTTTGAATGATTACTGCCACAATCAGGATCCTCGTGTGAGAACTTCAGCATTTCAGGCGATGGTTAATTATTATTATTATTATTATTATTATTACATTCATGAATACTCTTATTACCTAATTTTTTTCTCTATAATTTCAATAACAAGTGACGTCCTTTACAGCTAAAACTTCACGAGAGAGGCTTAAAACCGGACATCTCTATCTTCGATGAAATCAGTCAAGCATTCAGTGATGATTATGAAAGCGTTCGTGTGAATGCTTTAAAATTACTTTGTGTCTTTGGACAAATTTACCCTGAAAAGTAAAGATTTAAATACTGTTCTCAGCGTACACCAGTGGCAAATCAAAAATGAACATCCAGAAGGGATAATGCCACATTACTGAGATTTTTATGTTCAGAATCCTGTGAATGAAACAACATTATGACCATAAGTAGAACCTCATTTGGCATTATTTTTTGAAGATATAGGAGATCAATTTCTTTACGTCTAAACATCAGTAACGTGTAATCCCTCACCCTTGCTGCATTGTAAGCCTGAACTCTGGTATGCATTTGATCATACAGATCGATAAATATCATCTTGAGGAATGTCATTCTATTCTCATTTCACAAGTAGCCATAACTGGGCAAGATTTATATGCAGTTGTGTTGCACATCGTCCAGTCCAAAATCACATGTTCGACTGGAGAAAGGTGGTAGCCAGGGAAGTTGATGGATTTGCTGTAGAGTACCGTATGTTAGAATTATACAAGTTGCATGTGGACGGATGTTATCTTGCTGGAATAGCATCTCCTATGCCATCCAAAAAAAGGGATTGAGATGAGCTGGATGATGTTCTGGATGTAGGATTCAACATTCAGTATCTCCTTCACAAACATCAGACATGAGCAATTGTTGAAAGATACCTCACTCCGCACCTTAACTTCAGAAGTGGGCTTTGTGTGTTAAAGGTGTACGAGGGTTTTTCAAAAGTTCTTGAACTGATTCAGTGCTAAATTTTTTAAATGATGAGGGCTGAAATCAGTTTTTTCCCTATCCCAGGTAGGGTAACAGAAGAACGGGAAGTTTTCGGTAGTTTTCATTAGTCCAACCAATCCTAAAGCTTTGGTGTTATTTTTACTTCAAGAATGTAGCATTGAATTGGTCCAAAAACTTTTGTTAAGGAATGTGTCTTTCATCTGGTCTTCAACAGACACCTCTATGACACTCAGACAGAAGCAACTTTCATACTGAACTCACTGACCTCCATTCATTTTTTAAGCAGCCCGTTCTTGACTCAATTACAGGTGTATCTGATGTAGTGTTTTACTGTGTCAATTACCCCAAAGGAACTTGTTTCCAGAAGACAGTTGCAGATGGTCTGAGCTGGCAGACATGGTGTTACTTTGGCTCTGATTTCAGTGGATGCGACTGTTTGGTCATTTCGAATGCTAATCCTTATGTTCTTCCAAAAGTGTATCTTGTCCTGAACCAAATCTGGGTGAATAATCTTCCGTTTCCAACAGGCAAATGTCTCTCGTCCAACTCTGTATGATTTGGCGGAAGGACCATCCTGTGACTGGAAGGTTTGAAGGACCACTATGCGATCCTGCTCAAACTCCTATTAGCTGGCAGATGGTGAACAGTGACTACTTCTGGACATGTTCCGTTATCTTTAGTAGGACTGGACACCTTAAACAAATGCTGGTACGTGTATATGGATTCATAATTCCCTGGCAGGCTCGTTTATAGATCTGAAACAAGAACATTTGGCACTGAAATTAAGTTACTTCACGATCTCGAATATTTAACTTCTGCTGACTGTGTAAAATCAGCAATGTGATATCACTCCTTCTGGGTGATCATTTTTCAATTGTCACCAGTGTATTTCTCCATCTTGTTCTTTGAAGTTTTAAATTTAAATAATACCTTTTCACTTGTATTTTCTCATAGCCTTGTTCTGATACCAAACAGCCAAGAGAAGATTCGTCTTGTTGATGACGTTTTTGCAAAAATCTGCCACTCTATTAATGATTTATCAATGAATGTGCGAGTTCAAGCTGCTGAGCTGCTGGTATGCAAAATTTTAAGTGATTTCTCTTAATACTTTTTTATACACATAGAAATATATTTACCATGTCATTTGACTAGGGTTCCTTTACAAATGTGAGTTCTCGGTTCCTGGAACAAACCTTAGATAAGAAATTGATGTCCCACTTGAGGGTAATATTGGAAAGTCTATAAGTACTGTAGTTGTTTAAAATACAAATTTTAATTTTTTTTTTTTTTTAAAGGAGATTATTTTTTTTGTAGCGTAAACGTTCTGCCCATGAACGTCAAAAAGAGAATTATGAAAGTGGTGAATGGGCCACAGGTCAGAAATGGGCTGATGATGCTCCTAAAGAAGCTGTGGATGCTGATTCTATCAGCTTAATTAATTCTGGTGCTTGTGGTGCATTTGTGCATGGACTAGAAGATGAATTTTTAGGTAAAAAATTATTATAAGTATTGAGATGCCTCAGAAAAGCTAGAGCACCTGCTCCGAAGCTATCTTGTTCTTTCTATTAGAAGTGCAACTTTATTCTGTCAGTCATTTTTGCACACAGTCATCATAAGCTGTAAATTAGCTGCTTTACTTTAATCATGTTTTCACATAAGGAGATGATCACATGATATTTATTTTTACATAATTTCAATAACTTTTTTTTGTTACTTCATGAGTTATGTTGCTCACACATTATTACTTTCACCAGAACATTTTTGCTGCTGAAACGTCCATGATTCTCTGCGGAATGTACGGCAACTAAAAGATAATGTCAATATTGGGTCAAGCAGTTCAGGATTAGTAATTTCAACTTGAAAGATGAGGAGCACCCGGACCTGCCAAAGAAGTTTGCAGATACAGATTTTGAAGTGTTCTCTGTGAAGGCACGGCACAGACTCAAAGGAACTTTTATATATGTCAGTTGGATGTGCTTAGATAAATCTCTCCACTATCTACCCTCGATTCCCTTCACCACCGCCATCACCGCCTACTTTTCTCCTTAATGGAATGAAAACAAGCTCCCCTTTTATCTGATCAACAATGATTTCGCTGTATCTGCCCCAGGTCCATCATTACTGAATGTGACTTATTAGCGGCTTGTTCTGACTGGGAACGAATTCTTGATCCTTTCTCGAAGAAGCTTGAGAAATCGAACCATATTACTGAACGTCAACCGAATTGGAGATCTTAGAAAGAGAAGAGATTTCACTTCAAAATCAAGTTATTGGTAGTTTATTGATGCAAAAACCACACCAAAGTGCTCTTTTCCTCTACTTGACAAGGGGTATTGATCCTTTTTGCTCCAACCTGCTCTTTTCTTTTTTTACAATAAAAATATGAAAAATGTAACTTTCTTGGAATGAATTTGTTCATTTATTCGTATTATCCAGACTCGGATAAAAAAATTTGTACTAAACGACCAATTTAATATAGGAACAGTATACATGGCGAATGCAGATAGTTACAGCAGACCAGTTCACACACATACAGCGAAATCTGCGGAAAAATGGGCCATAGAGTCACCATAGAGTAGTCCTGCTGCACAACTACACTCGTCTTCAAGGTGCTCAGGTGGTAAAGGATGTCCTTAACGAACATTGGTGGAAAGTCCTATCCCATCCAGTTCACTTTCTGACATTGCTCATTCGGAATTTGATACAGTTATGCAGAATTATCAAAAAACACTTGACAGAATTAAGTTGCCCACCCAGTGCAAAACATTTTTTTAAAATTATATCCTAAGAAATTAAAAAAAACCAACAACTTTGTTTTTTCATTTTAGAGGTGCGAAGCGCTACTGTCGATTCTCTAACGAAATTAGCTGTTTCATTTCCTAATTTTGCTCTTCAGTCAATTGATTTTCTTGTGGATATGTTTAACGATGAAATTGAAGATGTGCGTCTGAAGGCAATCCACAGCTTAACTACCATCAGCAAGCACATAGTTTTAAGAGAAGATCAGCTTGAGACTATTTTAGCTGTTTTAGAGGTAAAAACTATTGATTAAGAGAGACTTATTTAATAAAAACTTATTTTATATTGATCAATTTATTTATAAACAGGACTTCTCAATAGAAATTCGGGAAGGATTACATGAAATGTTAGGATCATGCCACCTTTCTACTAAGGCATGTTTGAAAATGTGCATTGATCACTTATTAGAGAATTTGAAACGATATCCTCAAGATCGCAGATCGATTTGGAAGTATGTATGTTTATTCTCTTCAAATAAGAATTTACTAAGAGCTAATGATCCAAAGTCTAGTGCATTTTTGAAAATTATAACGTGCAGATTTCTGAGACCAGCACAATGCTGTTTGCGTAGAAATGATCAGAATGACATCAGATTTGTTAAGAAATGGATATATTTATTGCTCATTTTATAGTTGCACGTTTATCGCCAGATGGCTTCATATCTGAACCAGTATGAAAGCAGGTTGAATACAACCAGAATTGAAATGTTATTTCAGTATGCTGTCATTGCCAGATAAAGAGCTTAGTCAAACTTATTTATTGCAATAATGAATATGCATCTGCTGCAAGAAAATTGTGTTGAGTTGACATTCTGTGGGCATGACCTCTTAGGTCACTAGCCTGACACCTTGCAATTTTTGGCTGCAGAGTACAACATTCTTGAAGAAGGTTGTGGGTTGCTGATGGAACCATATCTTAGTTAATCACACACGTCTTCATCTGACCAAACCGATTTCCACGAACATCTCTCTTCAGCTGTCTACATATGTGGAAATCTACCCCTGGCACACAATCAACTAATGAGGATATGCTTTAGGGAACCTGTTTGGGAAATTCTTCAACGTCCTCCCTACAGCCGAGATCTCTCCCATCTCTTCCTGTTCAATTTCCATGTTATTAGACAAGTGAAGAGATACATTCGTGGGCATTGGTTTGCATCAGATGACCCGATGAAGACTTGTGTGATTTGGTAAAGATTTGTTCTGACAGCAGCCCACAAGCTTCTTCAATGATGGGATTGACCATCTTATCTCCCAGTTTGTGAGAATATTTTCAGGTAATCAGTTTTCCATGACACGTTTTGACATCTGACTGCCCTTTATATATCGCAATGGCTATCACAAAAAAGGAATTTTAATAGGAACTTGAATACATGCCTGATGTGTGCTGTGTTATGTTTTGAGTGTACAATGAACCTTTATGATTTTTCTAGTAGAAAACTGGGTGAGTTTTCTTTTTCATCAATACTAATTCTGTTTATCTACTTTACATTGAACATGAGTAAAAAAAAAATTAAAATTGGGAACTTCTCTTTTATTTAGTCTCTATATTACTGAGAAAATTCACTTCTAAAAGGTTGAATGGACCTATATTTAAACAGCATCTTGGGCCAGGGACATGCTCATGAGCATGTGGATCGAGAGACATGTCGAGAAGCACCACCTAGGTTGAACACAATATATATCTGCTGCAGCCAGTAGAATATAATTACTGTAGGCGCATTCATATATTCGTTCAATGTGATTTTTTTTGCAGTAAGTGTGCATGTTAGCCATTCGGAGATTTCCATGCGCTTCATGCAGTCTGTGCATTTTACAATTGCAGATAGCAGCCTCCAATCCAGCGAAGCTCCAGCTTTTGATCACTGTCGATGATGGTTGTAACTTTTGCTTTCAAGAGGATGAGGAGAGTTTATACAGATTAAAAAAAAATTCGAAACTAGAAAAGACTATACAAATTTGAAATTTAGATTCTTGGAGTGATTAAAAAGAAGTCATTGAGGCATCGCCATGTTGTTGGTTTGGCTCAAAACGCACAGATCATTTGGTGAAAGATCATTGAATGCACTACCGACATTGAATGCAGATCGTTGAATGCAGATCATGGAATGCACTACCAACATCATCATGCACATCGTAGGAATAAACGAATGTTCCCTGTGAAGACTCTGTATCTCAATGCAGTGGAGTAGCAAGCGAACATCCAGTTTTGTTCTTTTTGGCTAACTGCAACTCAACTGTTCTTGAATATCTGCTGTAGTCCCTGGAGCTGGCAACTGCAAACTTCTTTTTGTTCCCCACCTCAAGGGAATCTGAAAGGTACTTGTTCTGCAAACATTCCAGACATCCAAGAAGGTGTGGTATCAGTTTCGAGCGATTCCAAAAGAAGCCTTCGCTGATGTTTTTCAGCAGCTTTACTAGCGTTTTCAAAAGGATATTGTGGCCAATGGTGATTACTGCAATGGTCATTAAAGGAAGTTTGTTTGAATCTTCTGTTTTTTTTGGTTTTCTGATATATTCACTGAACTTTTTAGACACACCTTGTAGATCGATAATAGAAGTAATATAATACAAGATAAAATTCATTATAAATAATGTTACAAATTTTTAGTGATTTTAATGCTAAAATTTATTTTCATGTAGATGTTTACAAAAATTAGGTGCAAAACATCCTGAATTGACTCTGCCTTTAGTTCCGGAGTTATTAGGCATTCATCCATATCTGGACATGCCAGAACCAGATATGGACGATCCTGCTTGTATCCTTTTATGATTTTAAATAATTTTGAAAAATAATAAACGTGAGGATGTTGTTAAGCAAGAAATGATTCAATATGATTCTAAAGGCACTTAACCCTTCTTCAGATATTAGCATTTTGATTTTAGTTTTCAATGCAGCAGCTAATTGTCCGACAATGATGCCACTTTTTGAACAACACACGTTGCGACATTATTTGTACTTACAAGACAGTTTGCCTCATCTTGTACCCTATTTAAAGGTTGGTTTTTATTTGTAGTATCAATAGGTCCTGAGACTGTGCTGGTATCTCCAATCACTATTTGACTGTGGCATAGAGGCACATATGACACAAGATATTGTAAGGAGGAAGCAGCTCCGCAGTGCAGGGTCTTCCCAAACAATGCGTGTCAGTGAACTGTAGTTGTTCACGTTCGTCATAAGGGCATGGTGCATTACGAGTTCGTATTGGAAGGGACGACAGTGAACAAGGAGGGGTACATACAGATCCTGGCTTGCCTCCGTGATCCTGTTCACTGGAAACACCCAGAATGCAGGAAAAGCAAGGTTTGAGTACTACAAGTTGACAATGCCTTCCACACATCAGTCTCTTATGGTGCAGGCTGCGCTAGCCAAAATGGAAACGTCTTCCAGAAATGTTTTCAGCAACTGTACTCGCATTGGCAGAAGTGCATAGCTGCATGAGGGGAGTACTTTGAAGGTGGTTGTGTGTAACATATGATAACAATGCATCATATGTTTCAGGAAGGCCAGTCTCCGAACTTATTGATACTACTAGTATTATATGCTTGTGGGATGTGCTTTTAGATAAATGATTCGAAAAATGAGGAATTTTATTCATATGCAGCTGATTCCTGAATGAGGCATACTCAACGATAAAATGTTAACAGTAAACAACAACACGAAACCAGAATTCCACAATAAGATATTTTAATGATCCAGATATACATTTCGGGGGCTACGCTCCCTTCATCAGTGAGTCACTTTTTTAATGTACATCCATTAATGTACATCCCTTAAGAGGACTGTTAGATAGTACTCTTTGTTGATGGTTTGACCTTTCAAGAAAATCGAAAAACCGACAGGCATGACCTACACCACATCGCCAGAGGAGAAAACCTGCGGTTCATTCGTTTTGGTCCGATACTTTTTGTACACACCTCGTATAATCCTGACCTCATACGTTGTGACTACCAAGTCTTTGGTCCTCTCGAGAAACCTCTGAAAGGATAGCAGTTAGCAGACAATGATGAGGCCCAGGTCGCTATTGAAGAATAGTTACATGGCCAGTCCTGGAGATTGTTCACCCAGGGTATTCAACATCTCGTAGTACACTGGGATGCCTGCATCAAACTTCAAGGCAACTATGTATAGGCATTTTGTTCTGTATTTATCACCCTTTAATCTGTATATTTACCGCACTGATACCATTAAACCATTTACCAAACCAACAACAGTCCCATTTTCATTTGGGCTACCCTTATGTGTATTGGCTAGAGGTCGCCACTTTGAACACTTGCTCTGAGCTGTAATTTGTTGTCATGTTGTTGCTAAGAGGTATAAGTTGTTTATGAATAAAAAAATTGTTTGCTATGTAAACAAAAGCATTTTACAAAAACATTCCTCACATATTACTTGTTCAAGATCTCGTGGCACCTGAAATATGCATTTCCGATCATTGGTTGTCTCGAAGACACATCCAGTCCTTATAAATATTTATGACATTCAAATTTTAATTTTGATTTGTGTAATTTTATTCTACAGATTTCAAATCAACCAGATGCACCCAAAGTGCAGGCAACAGCAAACACTCAAGGGTTTTTGCAACAAGTTTTAGACAGAGTTGCAAAAGCAAAGAGTATGAGTTCTCGTATGCGTCAAATGCTGTATGAATCGGCAATAAAGTACGTGTTTCTTGAAAGTACGGCTTTTGTGTTTTTAATAAACATTAACACAGCTTTTAAAATGATTTCTTACAGTGATTTGCAACGCTTAGCAGAAATTGATCCGAGTTCTTCTGCAGCTGCTAAATGTGCTTCAATGTACATCCGATGCCAGTTGCTCTTTGCAAAGGTGATGAAATAAAAAATGAAAATTCTTTTTGTAACTTTTTATAGAACTGTATAACTTAAGCAAAATTTTCTTCCATCATTAAGGTGCTTTGCAATAAAAGCTGGTTCAGCCCTTCTTCTTTGATATTACAACAAGGCTTCAGTGTGAAGAATTGCATTGAACAGGCAAGTCTGTTAATTTCCTTTAAAATAAAGGACTAAAAGTAAATAGACAAATATGATTTTATTTTATTTTTTAGATTCTACATCTCAGCTTCCAACTTAGTCATGTGTTTGTTGGGTTAAGTCCAGCAGAGACAGCTCTCATTTACCAAATCCGTTTAAGGGCCCTCGCTCTTCAATTGGTATATATTGTGTGTGGAAGTAATTCTTCAGCATTAGCTCTTTGCGAACATTTTCTAGATCAAGTTGACAACTTCCAAAAGTAAATGAAGATTAATTGTTATATTTTTTGTGAAACTTTGAATATTCTTAAAATTCCATTTGAGAAGACTAGAGATATCATCTTCAGTGTTTGTGTAAATTTTTATCATTTTTACAGATTTTTAGTGACAAATAATCTCCAGCCTGATGCATTCACTGAGGCAGTATTTTCAGAAATGGATCGATTGGACGAACCAAAACCAGGAGCCGTAGCACGATTATTACAGGTAAGAAAGTTTGGCATTGGATTATAAATTTAAGTTTTTTTTTACGGTTATGCAATTGGCTTGCAGTGGAGTTACTTTCTGATTGAGCTAATAAGTTTGTTATTAAAGTACACTGACTGCTCAATTGAAAGTGGACATCTGTGGTATGGAAGAGACACTTTATTTAGTGTGTCTAATAGCGCATACTGTGGCCTTTTGCCCTAAGCTCAGCGTCCACACGCCGTGGCATGCTCTTCACCAGTTTCTGATAGCAAGCAACCGGTATTTATGTCCCCTCCTCCTTCAGAGCTACACAAGTTAGATGCCCGTTCAGGTCATATCGGATGCACACGAATCCGACGCTCCAATCCGCTGGCAAATGCCACACATAGTGCAACCATCCGATCAGTAGATTGAGAAGCATGATTTGTCGATCTACATGACGCTCTTCCAGTAGTCCATCGACCAAGACTGTCGTTCTTTATACCAAGCCACATGATGCTAGACTTGTGGGCAGCAGCCCGATCAGTGTACCCCAAGCATAGAGCTCCCAACAAAACATTATGGTGCTGACAGTTGTTCCCGTTGCCTGCTGGAAGTCCTGCCACCGTTGTTCCACTGGAACAGCCCTGTTCTGCCGTACCAACTACTTCAGGTCCCTCCGGTCTCTGCCGGTCAACATGCGGGCTCAGCCACTTCATGACATCATGTTTTCACTCCTTCATGTTAAGGTTCAGTGTTGCTCCTATGGCTCGCACACTCTAGCCACTGATGTGGCAGCCTATGACTATGTTGAAAATCGCTTACTGCTTTGATGGTGGCATTTTACCTCAGCATGTGTTAAGACACCAAATGACTCCAACTACACATGATCTCGCTGTTTTATAACGAATATATTCAAATTATGCCCGAATTTGCATAGGCTGTTCCACTACAGCAGCTGTTCACTTTAAATTGAGCAGTCAGTGTATGTTTTGAAAATTGAGTTTGAAAGAGGATTTTGACTATGACCAGTGTTGGATACAACACAAAAATATTTGTGAAGGCTTTATGGGGCATACGTCGTAATGTTTGCAAATTGGATAGTTAAAAGGCAAAGTACATCTGTACTTCTTTATTGTTTTATATGTGGATTGTAATTTGTGGTATTCTTAATGTTAAATATTCATCCTCCTGAGAAAGTAAAGTGCACATAAAAATAGAAGAGCTAAATTCAAATCAAGTGATGTCTTTATTCCTTCTCCTTACCTTACAAAAACATTGCACTGTTACATGTATTACTTAGGTAGATCATTCAAAACTGATTGCCCCCCCCCCCCCCCATAATTTCCAGGAAAATAGCAGTTAGGCTGTAGTGCCACATATTGCTGCCTGATGACATTTCTACACTGCACAGGAAAGAATTGCTCAGTCATACATTTCTCTACATTGTGGAAGTGTTAATGGATAAAGTACAAAAACAACAGTAACCAGGATGGAAGGAATGGCTACTTTGAATTTCCATATGAGGTTAGCAGTGATGTGTGAGAATGCAGCATCACATGTCGAAGTTAAGAAGCATTATGAACTGTGCTGAAATGTCATAAGCACTCAGGCATCAGGGAGATTGCTCCATATCTGCTGCTTATTGTGCCTAACAACTACACTCTGTTTGACACAGTGAAATTCATGGCAAGAAGTTCTCTGACGATGAGCTTCGGGTGACTGTTCGGAAATGGGTGACTGAACATCCCCCAAAGAGTGTTTGCAGCTGCAATACGGAAACTGCCAGAATATCTCTAATGTAACATGCATGCTGAATTCTTGAGCGTGTGCACATGTATACTCTGTTCAACGAAAGAAAAACTGGGCGTGTCTAATTAAACTTCCGATTCCAATTGTTAGACATTGTTGCTAAGTAAAATTAACAATCGCTAACAATTGAAATTGGAAATTTAACTGGACATGCCCAGTTTTTCTTTCGTTGGACAGAGTATAGTATCAGCTAGCTACACATTACTTTTTCCCATGTCACTATTTCTGTATGTTATCATGTACCGGGAATCCTATAAAGGCTTGAGGGTTTTTTAAATAGAATAGGAGTCAAACGGTGGCATTATTAAAGTTATTCTTGTAGGAGATTAATGTAAGAGGTCAGGAATTTTTTTTAGTATATTTTCATGTGTTTTGTGGACTGATCTTTTCGGACTGCACGTAATGACATTCTTAGTGACCTGCACATTATGGCAAACCATAGACGTCCAACGATTATTTTAAAAACCATCAGTTGTAGTTACTTAAAATTGATTTATTTAGCAACTTAAGGAGTTAGAATTTGTCTTCTGTGAATGATCGTTTGGACTTTATTTTTATAGCCTATTTTGCAAATGCATGACTCCCCAGCCTTACACTTGAGCAACAAGCTGTATCAAGCCAAAGTCACTATTCTAGAACCAAGTGGGGAATCTGATAACCCTCTCAAGTTTACATCGGGATTGATCTTGGGAATTCCATTGGACGCCGAATTTGAAAACGTGACCGATCTCAAGGCTGTGCGAATACGGGTAAGAGAATAGAAAAGCGTGCATTAAAAAATTAAAAATTATGATTTCACTTAAATTGAAATTTTATTTCCAGGTAAAATATCCAGATCAACAAGTACATCTGATTATACCGAGAGCAAATGATTTTCGAGAAATATCATCCAATCAACGTCGTCTAATCACTACTGTTCTCCTGTCTCATAACATTTGGTCAGAACCGTGTCATGTTGAATTAGGATTAGTACTAGATTATAGCGAGTCTGAAATGAATAACATCCGAGGACCTCAAAAACTAATCTCCTCTAAAGGAGATGAAAATTTAATTGAATTGTGTAAATCTGTGAAAGTGTACATCTCGCCAAAATTAATTAAGAAAGGATTATGAGATGCATTATAGACAGACAAAAATGTTTACAATCATGTTAAGTTGTACATTTTTTAAATTTCTTATAAAAACATTTTTTTACCAAATTGATTCTTTTTCTCTCTTAGCATCATTGAGTTTAGGTATCATTTCATTAAAAGCTAGCAAATTTTTTTGAAAGAATTATAAAAAGCGTATTATGCATACATGTTTCATTTTGTCATGAAAAAAATTTCACAATTATCAATAACGAGTATTTCAGTATTTCAGTGGTTATATAATGTCATGATGTCCTACCAAATTAATGCCATCTCACAGTGCTTAAAGAAACTTCACGCTAAATTCTAGTGGTGAAATAAGATAGTGAGGGCTTTTGCGCTCTATCTCCTTATGCCACTCTCCGCAACAGTTTCTCTTATGAAGAATTATATCCTGAAAATGCTAAAAAAAAACATGGTCTTTGTATTGTAAACGGTGCCGCATCCGAAATCGTTCACTTCGCAGACAAATGCATGCTTTATCGTATGTCTCCTCTATGATTGTTAAGGAAGTTCATAATTTTATCGTTAGGATAAGGCCATATTATTCCATTTTCACAGTGTTGTTTGCTCAATTTCATTGCTTTGGAGAAGGCTGTTTAATCGTTAGCTTTTCTTCATGTGCCACTTAACATTCTTCTGGAAAGCACCTATTTGAAGCCCCTTAGAGAGAAAAAATTTGCTAACAAAACATAATTTTTTTAATTGTCTTTTGGGTTAATGTTGTTTTGGTATTACAGTCTAATATTGTGTTATTGTTACCCTTAAATACATTGTGCTTCAATGGATCTCGCTAAGCTATTAATTGAATAACTCATCAACAGGCAGAGCCCGTGTCACCAAATGTCATGTGCAAGGGCCCAAAGGAGCCTTAATTATGGAGTCTAGTTTTCTTCTTCAAAATTTTTTTTGCACCAAATTTTTTTATATTCAATGTTTTCTTAGTCAAAACTTCTCGACATGCCACCTGCCATCCACACAATACAAAACCAGATGCTGAAACTTCACTTTTAATTGTGTAAATCTCATAAATGGTTTGTTATCCGAACCATGTTTATATAAACTTTTTGTTTTCATCTCGCTGTGGGGAATCATCACCAGAAGTTTGTGACAGGGGTTTAGATACACCCTATATAATAAAAATCATACCTTCCAGTCTTCGTCGAGGTTGTCAAGGCAAAATGAAGACTGGAAACAAAGTTATTTCTGTTTAAAAAGTGTATTCCGAAGGATTCGAACCCACAATGTAAGTATCACTGCAAAAATGTAAGTAATTTTTTTTTAATTATGAACTGGCAGAGGCACCAGATATTGCCCGGGATAATTCTTGATGTAAACAGAACAATTTCAAGGAGTTAAATAATAACTCAAGTTGGTTTTCAGTAATTCTACAATTTCCTCCTGTAGGCGAAGCTCCTGTTCAGATGTTTCCGATGGTCAGATAATTTTTTTTTTTATGAATTAATGCAAGGAGGAACATCTAATGAACTGGCCTATTGTTGCAAAACTTTGCCTTGCATTGTTGGACATGAGATATACATTGTTGGTGTGCGTATATTATTGGTCCGATGAAAACTTTTAATAAAAAGAGTTATGGATTCTTTGCACAGTATGGTAGGATGTTTGATGTAAACAAACACATAATACCAGGTCTGTAAATATGAAACCGGAATTTGCCCATAGATGGCCCTTGCTGTCAATGCAGTTCCATCAAACAGCGTCATTGGCACCCTTTTCTTACTCTGACATCTGACAAACATTTTCAACTCACAATAATAGATGCATGCTTGATTTGCAGACAGCATTAACTTTCTGTTTGAGGAAAACTGCTGCAGAATCTCATCGAATGCTTCTCGAAGTTTACGGTGAACAAGTTCTTGGTAAATCACTGTGGTTTGAGTGGTTTAAAAAATTCAAAAGTGGCGATTTTGACGTGAGAAACGAAGAACATGGAAGACACAAAATGATCTATTATGAGCTGCTGAAACCTGGCAAAACTGTTAATACTGAATGCTACCGACAACGATCGATTTGAATCGAGCTTTGCGTGAAAAACGACCAGAACATCAAAAAAGGCAACACAAAGTGATTTTGCTTCGTGATAATGCACCATAACACACAGCAAAACTGGTCAAGGAAACGACTGAGGCGTTCAGTTACGAAATACTTTTGCATGTGGCTTACTCACCAGACTTGCTCCATCCGATTACTATTTATTTGCATCGATAGGACACGCACTTGCTGAGCAGCACTTCACTTACGAAAAAGTACGAAAATGGCTCGATGACCGATTTGCCTCAAAAGAGCAACAGTTTTTTTAGCGTGGCATCCACCGATTGTCAGACAGGTGGAAAAAATGTATAGCCAGTGATGGGCAGTACTTCGAATAAAATATTTTTTTATCATTTTCATACACTAAACGTGTATTTTTTTAAAAAAAATTCTGGTTTCTTATTTACATACATGGTAAATACGAGGGGTGATCAAAAAGAAAGGTTACAAAGCCTACAGTGAAACTTTTACATTTTATTTCATACAACCAGTACAGCCAACTGATAATACAGGGTGATTATAATTAAAGTTTAAGTTTCAAAACGCTATAAAAAAAGAACCACTTAGTAGAATGACGTCCAATTGGAACTGAATGTTATTGAAGGGGGAAAGCTTATGGCATAAGAAAAAAAAGTAGGTCCAAATTTTAGCAACAGGTTAATTTTCCACATAGTCTCCATATCAGTTTAGGCACTTGTCAGTTTGTGGGATGAGATGAATATTGCCTCCTGGTAAAAATCCTGTCCTTGCGTGTTCAGCCACATTGTCACAAAGTGTTTCACCTCCTTGTCTGAAGTGAATTGTCGGTCTCCTAAGTACTCCTTCAAGTGAGGAAAGAGGTGAAAATCGCTTGGAGCGAGGTCCGGGCTGTAGGGAGGGTGTTCAATGATGTCCTAGCGAAACTGCTTTAACAGCGTGGTGGTCTTCTGGGCTGTATGAAATTTTCACCTCTTTCCTCACTTTCTGGAACACCTAGGAGAATGACAATTCGCTTCAAACAAGGAGGTGAAACACTTCATGACAACGTGACTGAACACGCAAGGACAGGATTTTTACCAGGAGGGAATATTCAAACTCGTCCCACGAACCGACAAATGCTTAAACCGATATGGAGACTATGTAGAAAAAAATAACCTAATGTACGTATTGCCAGTTGGCTGTATTGGTTGAATGAAATAAAATGTACACGTTTCACTGCAGGCTTTGTAACCTTACTTTTTGATCACCCCTCGTAGTTTTCGTTCCCTAAAATGTGTATATATTTTTTTGGCAGACTCTGTATGAATACAGATCCTAGTATCATATTTGCAAATATTCGTGGTTGTACCAATAATTTATTGCATTTTGGATAGAGCGCAAACCAATATTCTATGATGAACATTTGAAAGGTTTCATAACTGGCAAAATTTCTTTAATGCGAGCCAAAAGTTATTAGTATTGTCAAGAACAGATGAAGGGGAGGTATTGTGGATGCAGTGTTCAATGCTTTAAAGGAGACACATAAAAGAGGAAAACGTTTATATCTTCATTCATCGAGTGAAAAACCTGTAGCAATCTTAAAATACAGTTTGTCATTTATAAAATTATTAAAGCATTCAAAAAATAAATAATAATATATATCTATATATTAACTAATTTTTACAATGTTCTGCATTAGTTATCACCACTATAACTCTGTATTGAAGTTGCTGTTTTTTTTTTATTATTTATTTTTCTTTTGAGATTACTGCTGCCTTAATATCGAGTTCAGCTCAGAATTTGTTTCTTCAGTTTCTAACTTGCAGTTAAACTGTTCTTCAAATGACTTCAAGAACTCTGGAATGGTTTCTTTTACAGTGATTCTCTTTCCCAAATTCTCGGATAAGGATGTCACTCCTTTATCAGGGAGGCCACAGGGAACGATGTGGGCGAACCAGTCGAGGTCAACATCACAGTTGATTGCTACACCATGCGTGGTGATGTAGCGGCTACCATGGATACCTTAAATATAAAATAAATTTATAAATGGCATGTAATTATAGATGATGATGATTGCTTATTAAGAATGTATTAAAATTAGAGTTGTTATTTTTGATATTGTGGCTTGGATTTCAGTTTGGATACCAAAATCCCGTTTCAGTTTTTATTTAAGAGAAAAGTGTAGAGCTATTTGCGGCTCGTGATTCGGTTGTTGTGTTGTGCGTTTGTGTAGGTGTTGGGAGTATATTTAGATAGCATACCAATGGCAGCGATTTTCTTGTCGCCGATCCACACACCGGTGTCGGACGTCGTCGTTGCTTTAATGCCGAACCGGTGACACATTCTGATCACACACTGTTCCAGCTGGCAAACGTACCATTTGATGCTACGCGAGTTATGGAAATGGGCCAGGTTTAGAATCGGGTAGGCGACCAACTGTCCCGGTCCGTGGAACGTTATCAGACCTCCTCGGTTTGTTCGAACGAAATCAGCGCCTAATGATTTCAAGCGAATTTCTTCCTCTTTCGAATAATTCTTCGTACGAATGCCGATCGTGTATACAGGATCGTGTTCGAGTAGAAGAAGCGAGTCCCTCCCTTTCGAACAAGGAGTTTCTCCTCGGAATTCTTCCAGGTGAGCTTGGGCAAGAGTCTTCTGGATGAGCATGGCTTGGGAGAAGGGGGTCCGCCCGATTTGGATTACTCGTACGAGTCGATGAGTGTGTGTCATTGTGTTTGCGTTGTTTGTTTGGTAACTTAGTCTTGAATATAACTATTGTTACTTATAAAGCCTTACATCAAGCGTGGAGAGGAAAAAAGTTTCGAAATATCTTTAAACCGGTGGCGCTACCATACGGCTTTACTTTCCGGAGGTGACGCCATTTGCAATTTCTCATCTACTTCCCTCACCGGTAGTGACGTCATTCAGCAGAACCAATCAGATGTTCGCGTTTCATTTCGCCGCCAGATTTAAAACGTCCATATTCCGTCGTAGCAATAATATAATTACCATGTGAAATAAGATAAGTCTGTAATTTATTCCCACCATTCAAACCGCCCCCTTCTTTACGAATTGTTTTTAAAGCATTCATGGGTAGGTGGCATTTATAGCTGTTTACTTAAGGGATATGATGTGAGCGCTTTTTAAACCGCCCCGACTTATCATCCATCTAACCTGGCTGGTTATCCATTTGATTTGCAATGGCCGAAGGCGTATCGTCGTCGATTTCAGTGGATTCGTCCTCCTCCACCGCAGGTGTGTCAGCTATTTCAAGAATCTCATACCGTACATTGTGATGGTAGCTAATTGAAACTAGTACTTTACAATACGATGCACTAATCTTATATATATATAGTCTTTCAGTAATACGTTACATGTTAAGATAAAATGCATTATCAAAGCTAACGACTCAAGTATCCAATTACAATGAGTTCATTATGTAAATCTTGAGATTTCATTCCTAAGCTTAAGTAATTTTATGCATACTTTGATTAAGAAGTTTAAATTTTTATCAAGAATTATAAATACCTTATAGTTACATTTCATGAAATAAGAAGCAAATAACTTGCCCATTCATTACTTGATTGGGGTAATAAATAACAACATAATTAGCTTGAAGTGCCTTGCCCAGTCCTTGACCTACAATCCTGAATTTATTGTCAAAATCAATCATTTAGAAATTAAATTAACATATGGTTAACCTAAGAATTACCCTTGTTTTAAGTAATCAGCATTTTTGTTTATATGATTGTACATAAATACAATAGAGTCCACTTATAAGAGCACCGGATATAAGAGCAATTTCTCCTGTTCCCAAATATTTCCCTTCTATTTTCTATATTAAGATGATCCGGATACAAGAGTTCCAGATATAATAAGATATAAACAGCAATCCGCTTATAAGTGTGGTTTTTTTTTGTTTTTTTTTTTTACCTAATTTCTCTTTTAGTCCTCATTTAAGAGCTTTGACTATGAACAGTTCTGTGATTGGTTACTGCAGTCTGTTCTTGTAAGAAAATTCAAAAAACCACACTAGGTCAGAGTTCAGCCAACACCTCCTATAAAGAAAGCCGCAGCACTGAAACGTTCCAAATTGGTAGAAATAGGATTAACAACGGAGGTCTTATGATGATGTAACAATGTACGACGTTTCAGGCAGCTTTCTTTATAGGAAGCGTTGGTTCAGCCCCCCCCCCTTTACCATGTTATACGAGGTTTATTCATAAAGTAAGGTCCGTTTTGCAATAAAAACAAAACTACTATATATATTTCAAAATTGTTTCTTTACCAGATTCTATTTACCTTTAACTATTTTTCCACATAATTTCCAAGTTTATTTAAGCACTTGTCATAGTGCTCAATGTACTTCTGCATCAGAGTTCTCCCCAGGCCCATTTGAAGGGGCAAGCCGCCCACCTGATTTTGGTGACTGTCCAGCTGAATACATGAAAGCTGCACAACGCCTCATAGTGTTTGTTTGTTTTTAATTGTTGTCCGTCCGGCTACTTTATCCTTCCACTTGCATGATAAAATTTTCTGAGGAGAATGCTGTGCATGATCACTTCATAGAAGTTGCTGCCGGTGAAGAAAGTCACGCAGTTTTTACTTGTTTATCGTCGCTGAAATGCAGGCTGCCGATGATCTCCTTTAGCTCCCGGAACAGGTGGTAGCCACTGGACGTGGGATCCAAACTGAAAGGCGGGTGGTCAAGTTGTCCCAAACAAAAGATCTGATAGTTGGGAACAACTTGACCACCCCGTTTACAGTCCGGATCTCGCATCCAGTGATTACCACCTGTTCTGGGAGCTAAAGGAGACCATCGACAGCCTGCATTTCAGCGACGATGAGCAAGTGAAAACTGTGTGATTTTCTTCACCGGCAGCAGCTTCTATGAAGTGATCATGTGGAAGTACATTGAGTGCTATGACAAGTGCTTAAATAAACTTGGAAATTATGTGGAAAAATAGTTAAAGGTACATAGAATCTGGTAAAGAAAAAAAATTTGAAAATATATATGGTAGGCTGAAAGAGGCCATGCCAATATTTGGCATTCTCTTCGTAGTGGGAGATCATGCACTGGACATCATGCCACACAAAACCACCATTAATTCTGACGCGTATGTGGCAACCCTCAAGAAACTTCAAGCTTGACTGAGTCATGTTCGACCACATCGGCAGAAGCAAGATGTTCTGCTACTGCAGGACAACGCATGGCCACATGTCAGTCAGAAACCCACAGAGGAGATCAGAAAACTTGGATGGAGAACACTGAACCACCCGCTTTACTATTCTGACCTGGTACCATGCAACTACCATCTCTTTGGTAAACTAAGGAATCTCTTCGCGAGGCGAAGTTGGAAGATGACTTCCCCCTCGTGCATGCTGCTAAACAGTGGCACGAACGTGCTGGTCGAGACTTTACAGTGGTGGTATATATGCCCTCGCTCCAAGCAGGCGTACGGCTGTTGAAAGGGATGGGGATTGTGTGGAAAAATGACGTTGTTTCTAATAGATGTATCTATGACCTCCATAAGTTGTAAGGGTGTAAAATAAAAAATAAATTAAAAAAAAAATTGTACATTACTTTTGAAGTGGCCCTGGTAAATACCTTATCTTACAAAGAAATATGAGTTTATAATTTAAAAAAAAAAAAATTTTTAAATGTCAGAAAATTCAATAAAATTATAGAAATACCGTAGAGTCAGTTTATAAGAGTCTCCAGGGAACATGCGGGAACGGAGAAAATTGCTCTTATATCCGAACTGCTCTTACAACCAGACCATACATAAAAAATAGAATAGACACTTGAATTTTTAAGATTGTTTATTAAGATATTTCATCTGACAGTTTCGTATAGTTCACTATATATTGTACATATCAAGAATGGCAGAAATGTTATTTTAGTCTATGAAAAATTTAAAGTAGGTCTTTCAATAATCTCTTCAAGTTCACAAAAAGCATTATAATCTAACTAGGAACCAAAACTGTTTTAGGATACGGGATGCCTTCAATAAATTAATCAATTTTGCAAAAGCGGTCCAACACTTAGTTCCTCAAACGTTGTCGCAGCACACTAGAGCGTCATGATAGATTTGCTAATGAGCTGCGGGATTTTTCGAAAAAAATTAAAAATTGCTTCAATAAATTTAAAAATATTAAATTTCCACCCCAAATTAATAAAATAAAATTAATAAAAATTAAGATTATTTCCTGTGTGCTGTGAAAATTTTTAGAACTTTGTAGCGTACCGCGAGATAAAATAGTTTGAGAAACACTTAATGCGTGAAGCATTTTGCACATAATCTGCGTGCGAAGTTTATTAAGGGTGAAGGGTGAACTTGGGTTGTTTTTTTTTCTTTAGGCGCTTAGCACTTTCCCCCTCCTCGCTCAAAGTGACCACCTTGTCAACTAATTCTGTTGGTTGAGACCCCCCCCCCCCCCTCCGCTAGAAGCATATGGGGTACTGTAACCAAGGGTGAATTTGTGAGAGTGGCTAAAGCACAAAGTTGGGTGTACAAAGATAGCATGACATATTAAGCCATCTAAAGGGACAATGTTAAGCATTGCGTTACATCCGTTGCGTGCATATCTGTCAAAGTAGCAACCAATCAGATAGCAATATGCATGCATGGATCTGTACGTTTGGAATTATTTTGGAGCCGACTTTTTCAATCCATTGCAATCTAAGTGAGCACGTGACATTGTTAACCAATCGAGAAGAGCCAATAAGCTTTGCACAGAAATCGAGAAAAAGACTACAATGTTGCAGCCGACCTTCAAAGATGAAGTCCTTGTTGTTTGTATTTTCATGAAATACTCTGGATAACCTCCCCCTTGAATGGAATTACATTTTCCTCAATGGAATCTTAGTGATATGTTACTGAATATACGTGACTGAGACCAAGCATGTCCCTTGTAGACACGATCTTTCAGGTGGTGGATCATGTGGGCCACACGTGTGGAAAATCACTGGAGATGATAGTATCCAGCAGTGAAGCTTACACGAAACATGTTCAGGGGTCTCCCCAGGCTTTTTTGAATGGGAAGGCGTTCGGCTAATTTTGGTGATTGCCCGGCTGAATACACGAAAAACTACATACAAAAACTGTTTTTAATTTTTGTCTGCCGGGCTATTTTATCTTTCCACCCACCTGATAAAATTTTCTGAGGAGAACACTGATATAATATAGATCTCAACACATTTCCTATAATATGCAGATGTCACAATGCACTTGACAGACCCTTAAAAAAATGGACCAAAATTAAATGTGCTCGTGCATCCAAGTACAGTGGCTACTCATGCACAAAGTGCGGATTAGCCAAGCCCCCATATGTGATAATTCTGCAAGGTCAACTATAGCAAGCTCATCAAAACTTCCATTGAGATGGAGCATCTGCCTCTCCCAAGTCGCAGGCAAATAGTGACTATTATTTAAATTATTCTTGCAGGAGATCTGTAAGGAATTTGTTTTGGTACGTTCCCTTGTATTTTGCAGAATGTTCTTTTTGAACTGCGTGTAATAATGTTCTTAACAGTCGGCACATTTGGTGCCGTGATGGTTGACCACGGACTAAATGGGAACTTTATTTAAATAATTGGTTTAAATTGGTTTTGCAACAGTTTCTCCAGAAATCTTTATTAGCTGAGTGAAATGAATAAAAACCTAACACAGCAAAAAAGATTGTGTAGTCACTAGACATGGACTTGGACTTTGACAATATGAAGTTTATTGACCTTGAGCTAATGAGAGAAGACGACAGCTGCCTATGACAAGGAAGAGTGGTCCAATCAGTTGCTTATAGCCTGAACGAAACATCAGCTCAATGATCTTTAGCATGGATTTATCATTAATTCATCTAGAGAGTATGTGCTTTCAAAGAACTAGGGTAAATATGTGCACAAGTGAATTTGATTATGCTATATAAATTTAGTGTATGGATTTGAATATGTGTACATATTTGAGGACTAAACGTAGATGTGTATCAAAATATGAGCTGAATTTCCAGTAGCATATATTTAGTATTTTGCATTTATCTGTAATAAGTTCTTTATAAATCTTTCAGAGAAGCCGATGACTGGTGAAGAGTCTCGAATTTGCATTGTCGGATCTCTTCGAAAGAATAAACTCCTTGTACAAGCTGCCGAGGTATATTTATATAATAGGAAAGGAATGTTATTTATTATATTCAGTGAGAGAAACTAAATGTTTCTTTGTAAATTGTTTTCTAGTCATTCAACATTCCAGTTGTTTTTTCTGAAAATGGATCAGAATATATCAACGACGAACATGAATACGATACGGGCTTCGTGATAGAAGAGTTTGAAGGCGACGTTTTTGATAATTTAAGCAACTCGGATGTTCGAATCTGGGGTCCAACCTTAATTTTTCAATATGCAAAAAGGAAAGAGGTAATTTTCATCTTTTATTTTAACTCTAAAATGCCAGGTTTTTGCACATAAGGTGCAGCTATCTGGATGAAAGATGTATTTTTCTCCTCAATATAATAAAAAAAATCTGCAGATAGAAAAGCCATTTGACGAAATTTAAAAGTAAAATTAAATTAAATGAAGTTGGTAGTCGAGATTATTTGATTGTAAAATGGCGGTGTCTTGTTCCTATATGAAGAACATACAGGGTGAGTATAAAAATTATTGGGAAAAGTTTCGGAAAAATAGATTTATTTCAGATATTGCTACAAAACCTTAAAATTCTTCAAAGTACATCCCTTGGGCGTCGACACACTTTTGCCAGCGGCTTTTCCACGACTCGAAGGCTCCCTGGTAGGCGGATTCCAGAAGGTCCTTAAGGGTGTGCGTACAAGCTTCTTTGACGGCACGTAGGGTCCCATGGTGGTGTCCTTTGAGGAGGATTTCATTTTTGGGAATAGGAGGGGGCTCGCCCTCCACTTCTCTCTGCCATCTTTGAGAGCTTAAAAACTGTAATTTGGGACATGCTTTCATCCTTGAGCACTTGGCGAATCATGCCCAACGTCTCCATACCCGATTTCCCCAGTCCAACACAAAATTTGATGGCGTACTGCTGTTCCATCGTTCGCTGCATTTTGAGCTTGCACCGAGTCACTCGACAGGGGTCCACTAAAACTCTGATCTGGCCTGAACAGATGCTTACAGGCGATTGACACTTGGTGCGTTTTGAAGGTCAGACCCCACACCACCGAGCATGTTGCGAACTACAGTCACGTCAAGAAAGAAATTGTTCCCGATACTTTTTATACAAACCCTGTAGAGATGCGTCAGAAATGAAAGATGATAATTTCCACGAAGAGGAATATATTTTAATCATTAATTTTAAAAAAATGATATCCGACAGATAACATTCAACTATTATACTTTCATAAAGCCACGCGATTATAGGACGGTCTAAGTAGTACTAGCATAGCCTAAGAATAACTAAGAATGAGTATGTAAAAAAAAAAAATAAATAAATAATTAACCCTAGCAGATGAAAGTTTACTCATAGATTATAAGAAGCTTCTGACATAATTATCATTAATCAAATTAATTGTTTCTACTTTAGCCCCTGCCTTTCAATGTTCGCCCATTATATTGTACCGCCATGCAAAATTTAATAATTTGCTTTACTGGATTTCGAGTCAAAGAAGAAATCGTAAGTGTAGCTTAATGTACATATATTGATAAGTTAAGGTACTATTTCTATGATATAGAGATGATTGAAAGCTCAAGCTATTGTTCAACATTAGCTTATTAAATTATGATGAAAACAAAAGGAAAAATTCCGCTAACCGGAGACCATGAGTAATCTTTCGCTAACTAGAAATTCTTGGTCCCTAGTTTGAATCCTGGTTGCAGAATTTTTTCCTGTCATTTGATATCATAATGTGCTACTTCTGTGTTCTACAAATTCAATTTTATCATATCTTTAAAATAGTTTTACTTATTTAAATAACAATAAAGAGAGACTGTATTTCTAGAATTTATTTCGAAAAATGTATATTCATGAAATGTATAATTAGTCTTATAGATATAAAAATTTCTTTTAGTCAAAGCTGGCAGATTTAGTTCACCATATGGGTGGGAGTATTCGTAAGGATTTCTCTGGCAAAATTACACATCTTGTCTCAAAAACTGTCACCAATGGAAAATATAAAGTAATTATTTTTCCTTGATTTTCATTAAGCATGCTTATCTTAATGTTAATAACCATATAAAGGAAGTTGAGTTTTTTTGTTCCTGTAGTATGCAACCACTTTAGGCAAAAGTGTTCTTTCAGAAGAGTGGATAAGGAAAACCTGGGAACAGCGACATAATGTCGATTGTGTAGCAACTCATGAATCCTTGGTAAGAGTTTTAAAATACTTGGCTTCATTCACTATACTTGTGGTTGGGAATTTATTGTTATACAAGGACTAGCCATAAAAATGTTTCTATATGGTGAAAGATTCTTTAATACTGTCATATTAGTATTGCTTTTGGTGTCATATTGTTCTTCCTCTATTAAAATGTAAATCTATAAAAATGTAAGTTTGCGTTGTTTAGCGTCTGAGTATACGTGTCTGAATGTTTGAGTAGCACTCGAACTAACAAGGGAACCACACGAACCTGTGCCGACTTTTTATTTTTTTTTTGTCCAGCTTGCTGCTACGTTTTTATGTCCATGCAAGACCATCGCTTCCAAGGTAAGTTTGTGCGCAAATGACGAGTTCACCCATACAGGTATGTGTGGTTCCCTTGCAAGTACAATGGAACCTCGATGTGTCGTTTTTGAGGGGATTGGAAAATTAAAATGATGGATGTGAAAAAATGCTTTATATGAATCACCATAAAACCCCATGTGGTACATCTGTCTGAAAATTTGGTATACATTTCAACATTATTTAGTATTGTAAATGTATATCAAATTTTCATACAGAAGGAGTACAAATTTATTACTTAACAATGGAACCATCTGAACCTGTATCTGTTTCACACTAAATTGAAATAGTTTACTCACCTAAAGCTAAATATTGATGCTTGCAACGTAAGAAATAGCGAAATTTGGTTCCAAATAGAAAATGGACCATGATAATGAAAAAAAATGAGCACAAAGAATCCATACGGAACTTCTTTCCTCCACCACTCAACAATACGCATGCATCCACTTCACATGAAAGCAATGGATCTCCTTCCTACGAAGGAGCACAGATGACAATTGAATGGATTTTGAACTTTGTAAACAAACTTATGAAAGATCGAATGAAAAAGGAATCGATAGTACAGAAATGAAATTTTTAAGAAGAACGAGTGGCTCATAGATAAACAAAAAAGTTTGAAAATAAGGAAAGAACTTAAATTGATTCAAAAGAATAACTGGATCACCCATATTCAGAGGATTGAATCTACAAGATTACTGAAGAAATTTTTAAAAACATACCACAGTTGGAAAGAGAAGTTAGATTGGTCCAGGAAGAGATGGCATGAGACCGGAACAGGCCACTATCGTCGTAGTTCAGCACTATGAATTCGTCTCGTCCACCTAACTTCCCAGAGGAGAATCTTGAGTGAGGTGCAATACAAAAGACATGGGTATGTTGAATTGAGAAATTAAGCTTTTCTTAATGCAGTGAACCATTCTCAATGAAATAAAAAGCTTGAATGAATGTGCATTTGAAGCAGCTGATACGTGGCAGAGAAATACTCCTAGAAAAGTCAAAAGATAAAAAAAATTGTTTCAAATCGGTTTTCCCAACATTCGATTAGCAAAATGATCACTCAGGTATAACGCAAATGGTATAAAGTAATATATCCTCCTGAGGCGACGATTGTCTCTTTGCAATGTCTGCCTATGACATCCAGAGCCTTCTCTTCGTTGCCTATGCCCTTCTTCATACCATTTCCTGCACACTCTTGCCACAACAGACTCACTCTGTCCTACACTATGGGCAGTGTCTCGGAGGGAAGCATTGCGGTCTTTCATGCCGATTATGCAACCATGTCAAACTCGCAGATGTGTATGGTTTCTTACTCGACAACGAGGCATCCTTCTTCACAGCTGACCAAACATAAACTTAATTAGTGTTTCTAATGGATAACTGAGGGTATAGAGGTCTGTGACATGGCATGATATTGGCCTAAACCTTGTATAGGTGGACCACTGACTGAAATGCAGTCATTTCTGTAGTACTGTTTGATTTGTAATTTCATGAAAAATGCATACTCAGCCCTTTCAAGATATTCTGATTTTTAAGAACATGAGTGTATATACTGGGTTTGTAATTTTCTCAATTTTCTTTAATTATTTTAGATGAAATATCGTGTTCCGCCGTTTTTGAACTGCTGCATATGTTTCATTGGATTTTCACAAGAGGAAGAGAAGCACATGATTGAAATAACCTCTCAAAATGGTAATGTTTCTTCATGAACATTTCAAGTTTTGCACTGTTTTACTTGTCTTCTTCAAAAATAAATCTTTTCGTGTGCCATTTCAGGAGGAAAAGCCGTTCCATTGGAAGATGCTTCCTGCACACATATAGTTATAGACGATGCTACTGTAGCTTCTGATTCTGTTGAAAACTTCCCTCCGAAAGCCCATGTTGTTAAACCAGAGGTAAGCATTAACTTCATTCTCTTTCCCGTGCATTAATTATAATAAAAATTGAAGGGTTTGGACATAAAATGTGATAATTCACAATAAGTTACTTCTGACAAAATCGTATTAATATTACCTTTGTATAAATGCACTTTTTTATTGGAAAGATACACAAATTTATGAGTTAATGAATACTGTTTTTAAGCAGATATTTATAATGTACAAAAAAAAAAATAAATTTGAAGGATTAAAAAAATGTGGCATATCATGTTTTACATCAGCATATTCAGCTCAGGCTTATTTCAAACTTTTATTATGAAATTATTCCTATTTATTGCTTCAACTGCTTTTGAATTTAGATCTCAGTAGAAAAAGTAAAGTAAATGTTTTGTCCTTCAACTCCAGTATTTTGGCAATTATTTACATAGGTGGTTTGCTGTTGCCTTCATGTGTTAACGACTGCTGCAAGATGTCAGCAGTAGCCGGGACCAACAGATTAACGTGTCCTCTGAAGCACAGGAAATATGGAAATCCACTGGTGGTCACCCATCCAGTGGCTGACAGTGCTAACGTTTCTTAACTCCACTGATCGTTACTGATCAGCGAGGCAACTGAGCTACGACCACCCTCTATCTAGTCTAATGGCTACCTGTTAAATAGATACGGTAGTTCAGTGAAGATAAGGAATGCATGGTGCAGCCAATCACTGGATTAGTGACATTCTCTCTTAAACCATCCCCCGTACTGCGTACATCAACAGCAGCAGGGCACTTAAAGCTGTTGGTTCCAGCTGCTGCTGACATCGTACAGCAATCGTTAATTAACATAGGAAGGCAACGGCAAACTACCTATGTAATAAATTGCCAAGAGTACTGGACCTGTCGAAGGACAGAACATTCATTTAGAGCTTAAAGCTTATCTTGTTAGAATATTGTGTATATTGAAGGCTAATATCTACTTCATTGAATGAGGCATTTAGTCAGTTTCGGCAATCTTTGAACTACATCGATTGGCAAAAATCATTCTTAATAACATTATGTTCGTTCATGGCTCATCGTTCGATATATTATTTTACTATATCTTAGAATGGAAAATTTCTAGGAGGTATTATAATTGTACCATTAGAACAAATGCCAATATTAAATTAAAGAAATAAAAAACTCTTTCACCACAACAGAAATTAAGGAAAAATATAACCTGAACCTGGAAGCGCTTTTCGACAGCAAGGCTATCATCATTTAGCAGGGACCAAGGAGTACACTAGGGGGAACCAAGTGAACTGACTTGAAAGCGGAAAAAATGAATTTATATAGCGAAAAGACCACGGTTTTAGACCAATCAGAGAAATTACACCAGAAGGGGACAAATTAATGATTGGGCAGTTGTAATTAATAATTTCCCCCCTTCTGGTGTAATTTCTCTGATTGGCCTAAAACCGTGGTCTTTTCGCTATACAGGGTGATTTACATCGAATGTAAAATACTTAAAGAGGGGGTATTATAGAGGTTAAAATAAACACAAAACGTCCTATGAACATGGGTTCAAATATGAACGATAACTGAGATATGAACAGAAATAAAAATGCCGCCACCAAGATCAACAAGTTAATAACTCAGGTTCTGCAAAGCCTTGATTAATGCAATTTGGGGGAATAACAAGGTACATAAGACTGTGTATACCGTTAAAATTTGATTGAATTCCAACGAGAAGTTTCCGAGTTACACAGTCAAAATTGTGACAAGTGCTAGTTAGTACTCACAAGTGAACACGTACGTATTATGATGTTGAATGAGTAACTTGGAAACTTCTTGTTAGAATTAGATCAAATTTTAAAGGTATACACAGTCTTATGTACTGTTATTCCTCCAAATTTCATTAATCTAGGCTTTACAGAATCTGTGTTATTATAACTTGTTGATCTTGGTGGCGGCATTTTTATTTCTGTTCATATCTCA
>JAHWFO010013591.1:3913717-3959721 GCA_023313115.1 Rhysida immarginata
TTATCGTTCATATTTGAACCCATGTTCATAGGACGTTTTGTGTTTATCTTAACCTCTATAATACCCCCTTTAAGTATTTTACATTCGATGTAAATCACCCTGTATAAATTCAGTTTTTCTGCTTTCAAGTCAGTTCACTCGGTTCCCCCTAGTGTACTCCTTGGTCCCTGCTGAATGATGATAGCCTTGCTGTCGAAAAGCGCTTCCAGGTTCAGGTTGTATTTTTCCTTAATTTTTGTTGTGGTGAAAGAGTTTTTTATTTCTTTAATTTACTATTATCCACACACTTATTTTTTCCTTTTTTGTCATATTAGTACACATTCTGTTTACTTTTGTGCCTTTATTCCGGAAAATTTTTCATAAATGCCAATATATTCATTTCGACCATCTTCGAATTGGTTCGTGTGATAAACCATATTTATTAATTGGCAAAAGATTTTGAAGTGCTTTCATACACTTCGAGAAAATAATTACAGACTGACAGTTTCCCTGAGTAAGAGCATAAAGCAATTTCAGCACTTAATAATGACTATTTAAATAATGACTATACTAAAAATAAATTTTTTTATTAAAAATAGTAATTGTTTGAACAATGAATAATAATGATACTTTTCATTTTTTATTTCAGTGGTTCTGGGGAAGCATACAAATGGAGGTTTGCGCTGATGAGAATACATACGCTTATCAGGTATTAAATTTAAATGAAGCTTTTTTAGCAGAAACAACACGTTTAGAAGAATGAAATTTGTCTCTTAAGAGGAAACTCGATATTACATTTTTGGCTGATAATCCAACTTGGCTAATGCTACTTTGGCTGATGTAAATAATTTGCAACTGTACATAAGTCTATTTTTATTATTGCTGTAAATCTTAAACTGTATAGTCAAATTTAAATAAAACTAATTTTTAAAATATTTTTTTTGCTAAAAAATGTAATATTTATACAGTTTGCTCTGTTTTTATAAATTTTGAAATTTGGAGTTTATTGTTAAAAAATTAAAAAAAATTCAAGATTAATTACTTTTTAAGATTTTTAATATTAATGGGTGAAGCAAGTTTAATAGATTTAGGCAACATTAATTAGGGGAGTGTATCACTGGGAATTAAAGCAATGAGAAAACTGTATGGATGATGAATTAATTGAAGGTGAATAAACTTGTTTCTTCATTGTTTATGGAAAATTTAAATTCTAGATTTCAAAGTTAATCTTTATAATTTCATAATAAGGGTAGATTACATTAAGAGTGAAAGATTTGAATATGTAAAATATTTGATCACATCGCTAGCAGCAAACCCAGGTCCGTTGGGATAGGAAGGGATCAATGGCAAGTGTGTCTTGATAAAGTGTCAGTTGTGTGATTGGAAAGATGGAGGCAAAATTGATAGGTTTTAGGAAGGCTACATAACTGTTCTTTCTGATATCAAGTACTCATTTTCTGCAATTATAAATGTGCAAAACGTGTGGATTGGTGATTTCCAAAGTGGTGTGAGTAATGTGCTTAATGAGAAGTGAAAATCCAAAATTCCTGAGTCGCTGGAAGAAGCCAGACTCTTTAGGCAAAGGACGGCTCCCAAGTTTACTCCGAAGATGAGGCAATTTGTCACAAAGGAAAACCCTTAGGAAAACCCTTGTGTGTCTCAACTGTCTATAAAAAAATCCAAAAAGATCTTCAGCTGAAAGAAAGTGTAGAAACGATGTACAGAAGGTTTGGGTTCATTTGGAGAAGGCCTCTGGCCATGCCTCAACGTCAACGGCTGCCTACTTGTCAACGCTCAAAGAGGAAATGACAATTTTGTGTATTTTCTTTCACGGATATCCCAGTTAAATCCCCCACCATCAAAGCTAAATTTCTGCGAGTTTGGGCTCTTGAAAAGGATCTTAGGAAATAGACTATCACGCACAGTACAGGCATTGTGGAAAGAGGAAAGGAACTCTGGCCGATTCTGTCCTGTAAGGAGGTATGGTCCAAAGTCGGCCAGAGTTCTCTTCGACGGAGCCTCTTGGAATGGAAACTCGGATGCAGGACTATAGTTCGGAACCGTGAGTATCAGATAGAGCAATCAACGTTGGTGGTTTCAGCTGAAGATATGGACCCACGAAATCATTCATTCTTAACATACTCTACCCTCTGTATTCATCTAAATATGAGTGATTTTTTTTTTTTTTTTTCCTCAAGTGTTTACTTGTAGAGTTCATCCTAGAATGAAAATCACTGGCAATCTTCTAGCAAATTGAGCAGAAGAGGGGATCTGTCCTTGATCAGGCCATTAGCAGTATGATAGCCATACAATAATGCTATAATAATCTTAAATATAGCATTATGATATTTGTAGAACTACTTTGGAAATAGCTGCTATTTAATAATACTTATCCTTGATTATATTATCTGAAGGCAACCAAATAATCATAACCACAATTTATAGGCATTAATCGGTACAAAATCAGAATAATTTAAGGTTGCCTGCACTCCTATAGATGGCAATGGAAAAGCTTTCTTCAGTGAAGGCATGGCAGGTGGTTAGAAAAAGGGGCATGATCACTACTAGAAAAATTAAATCTGATATTTTTCTAGCAATAAATAAAGATCCACAAAATCCAAACAACATTGATTAATTATGCCCCATAATCTCTCCCTTCTCTCCACAAATGAGTCCAGCAGAAGAGGGCACAATTAAGTTGTTGCCACTACGCTGTCATTCCTTTATTGTAAACGGTTTAATAGAGGATAGTCCAAAAGAAAGTATTTTAAATATTTTTTAAGTCTATCTGATATAACTAAAAGTGAGGGTAGGACTGTATCATTTAAAAGAAACGAGAAGGCTGTATGAAAGAAGGGACAGGATCATGCAGTTTTGAAGTGATAGGGGGCACTTGAGCAGGAAGAACAGCTTGGAGAGTGACTACACTCTTCTAAAAACTGCTAGGATGAACTCTATAGTTGTATTTGGATATGGGAGATTTCATATAGCTTATTCACATTCTGGTAAAAAAAAATTCAGGATATTATAAAAAAAAAAAAAAAAAAGTAACTTGTACATGAGAAGATCACATTAAGTTTTCAGTCACTGACTTTTCCTTTAACATTCTCTTTAGAAACTTTTACTATCTAGGCTGTGAATGGTATAGCTGGGTGCATAAAGAAAAATTAATTTAAATTGACCAATAAATAAGCCAGCTGATCATAGGGCTTTAGGAAACACTAGACATTAGAGTTTGCGGCAATAACGTTTCTCTTTTAAAATATGGGCCTAAGACTATATACTTATACTGGAAACGTCATAAGCCCAATGAAATCTACATCATTTATAAAAATGAGACAACCAATCAGAAAATCTCCATTAGTCATGTCGTTTTGATGTCATTTGCAGATGGTGAGCAGTGGAAATTAGCTGTCATTTGTGATCAATGTATAATGCAGTGAAAGGCTTGCCAGCTTGTTTGGAATAAAACTTTACCTTATGCATAAATATATTGAGACTGTATCACATAAGGGAAAATGTGCTAAGTTTATGCTTAGGAATACAGGGTGTAATGATATTATTTGAAAAACTGGAAGGAAAAAATTCTGCGACCTGGATTTGAACCAGGAACCTAGAGTGTCATATACTCGACGCCTCTTCCACCTGTACAGTCATGCTTATCACTAAGTGTCTTAAAGACAACCAAATTGTCAAGGTGGAAAGCCCAGTGGAAGGCAGGCACCTGGCTCACAGATCGAGAATTTCTCCTATGCAACCATCAGAGGCATCGAACATATGACACTCGAAGTACCTGGTTCGAATCCAAGTCGCAGAATTTTTCCTTCCAATTTTTCAAATATCATTACCTGATGTTTGGAGGTTCATCTCCAGTTTATGTTTATTATTTATTAATACAGGGTGTCTCAAATCTTCCCCTGGTGCATTAAAATTCTCCAGATGGTAGAGGACCCTCTGATTATTTTGAGATGGAGAACCAGTGACCAGAAATGCATATTTTGGGCACTACAAGATTGAATGAATAATAAATGCAATACATGTAATATGGCTGCAACATAACTGGGCCTTCATTTTGATGTTGATGTCTAAGACCTGGACAGTAAGTTCCCTAATCATTGAATCTCATTCCATCAATTTCTGCATATAGTCCCCCCCCCCCCCCTTCCCAAACTGGCATGGAGCGACATTGTCTTTCAGAATGTTACCTTGAGGAGAACTTCAAAGAATTAGACATCTACAGTGACTTTTAGATGATGCACATTTGTCCAAAACCACCTGAAGAATATGCTGGAGAAAATGAAGTGCTATAGTAATACAAATGAGAGATTTATACAAAAATAACAGAAATGAACAATCAGGAGCACTGGGTGGAAATGAACTTTGAAATTGTTTATAGCGTCTTTAATTGTTATCCAATTAGGAGTCAGCTCTATTGCGTTTCCATCCTTATATCCATGATAGCTGCTCATGATTGATCACTTCTCTCTATAATCCTTGTATAAATTGCCTGCTTCTCATTGCTTAGATAAGCTGCACCAATGATATAATATTGCAATACATCAACATCAGTAGAATTACTTTTCTTATTGCTGAAATTGTGACCTTTTCTTTCACTGGATTCATGCAAACCAATTTTTAATTTAATTTAGTATAAAATGAAACATTTACCCCATGTTTGCTTAATATTACTGAGAATAAACATCGCTATTTTTATGAAACTTTTTAAATTTAGTTTACCACATCACCCACGAAGTCTGTGAATATCACTCCTCAAAGTTCTAATTCACGGCTAAGAAAACGCAAGAGGCTGAAGGAGACGTTAGGTCAGCTTGCTCAGGTTCCAGAAATTGAAGCCAAGCGCCTGTCAACTGAATTGGGAACATCACTCAGTGATTCATTCCTTGATGCCACAGCATCCCCAGATAAATTAGAAGGTACAGCCTATTAAAACACACTTTTTTATAATTGAGACTTTTTTTTGTAGTTATTTCTGTGTAATTGTTTCTTAATATTGAATTCATGACATTACAGATGCCTTATCTTTAGAAAAGAAAGCACTTTCTCCCCAAGGCATAAAATCTCCCGACATTAAGTCTATGACAGCGAGGCAACAAGTGTGCATGGAGTTATTACAGACGGAGACAAACTATGTTAACATTCTAAGCACCATCACTAAGGTTTCTTTTTTTTTTAAATATATATATAAGGTTTCTTTTTTAGATTTATTCTTAAGTGTATTGCTGTTTCTATTACAGTTGTTTAAGGAACCTTTAGAAAGCTCTGATCATGTTGGAGGACCTTTATTGGATCCGACGGAAGTGAAAATCATTTTTGGCCATCTTCCACCCATTTTGGAAGTCCACAGCAAGCTTCGTAGCAATCTTGCAATGTTGTTGAATAATTGGCAGGAAGAATGTAGTGTTGGGAATGTAGTTTTGAAACTGGTAACTACTTATTTTTAGACTGACTGATGATAAATCTTTTTGAAAATTTTGGCATACAGCTATGCACTGCTTAAGGTACTTCCAGACAGTGTCCATTTATACATGTCTGAGATCTCTTAGAATAGTGTTTCTGACAATTTGGGCTGTGGCCCCCATGAAGGCACTATCATTGGTCCTCCATGTTGATACTCCATAGCCTTTAGGACATTTGGAGACAGCCTTGTGTACAATGTCTTCAGTGGGCACAGTTAGTAGAGGTGACGAGCTGGATACTTGTGGTCTCTAGTTCAAATTTACGTTGCAGTTTTTTTTTTCGTTATGTTTTTCATGTTAATATCTTTACCTTATGTTGGAGCATTAACTCCAGTTATTATTTATTACTTTTTTTACACTAAGGTGCTGTCATACCTATTTCTTCCATGGAATACATTAAGTATCTAGCAATTTAGACAGTACAATATGAGGTGTGTTCAAAAAGTATCGAATCTTATTTTTTTCCTGTGGACAAGACACAGGAGATTTTTTTCCGTGGAGATGCGAAGGAGACATTCATAAGAATATGTTAATTTTCTCCTACCCACTGAAGACATTAGTTTCTGGTATTCAGTGTATGAGTGAGGAGATGCAGCGAGCGCTCTTCAGATTGTGTATTGTTGCAAAGATGATGAAACGAGTGAGAAGTGAAATTGCATCAAATTTTGCCAAAAGCTTGGCAATATTTGGGCAGAAACCATTCGCAATATCCAACAGGCTTTTGGGGGTGATGCCATTAGCTTATTCTTCACATTCAAACTTGTTTAGTCAAACACAGCATTCATGTGCTTTCTCAGGCTCCCTATTTGGCTCCATATGACTTTGGGCTATTCCCCAATTTGAAAATTTCGCTGAAAGGGACCCAATTTGAATTGGAATATGTGAAATGCTGCTGCCCAGCCAAACACCATTCCGACAGATGCATCCCAGAAGTGCTGTCAACAATGGTGCAGGGTTTGTACAGGTCATGGAAAACCTGGAAAATTTTGGAAAATCAATGGCTTTCTGAATTTAATGTTGGAAAAGTTTTGGAAAAAATTTCCAAAGAACATAGACAAAATAAACCACTATTCCACAAAAATTTTCTTTTATTTATTTTGAAAAATTATACTGAGGCTTCGGAAATTATACGAACTAGCCAGTGATGGAGTGCTATAGCTTATGAGCTATAAGTTATGACTTTTCGGTTATGGCTTTCATTATCTGTGCAACGAATCTGCTATCATAACTTTTATCCATGACCTTCTGGAATTTGCAAGTGTAATCTGTACACTTGTTTGCTGATGATGCAGCCATCATGACTTGCGTGAGGAACCCAGCCCATGTCATCAGTTGCCTTGCACCAGTGCGAAAACTCTTTCGAGAAATGGCATTTGAAGCTCAACGTTGATAAATGCAATGCAATATACACAGTTATTCTCCAGGGCCCCTCGTCTTTTTGGTAGAAACCTGGATTTGGTCAAGAACTACAAGTTCCTTGGCGTTAAGATTGATGCTAGATTAAACCGGAATGACCATGTTCAATACACTCTCAACAAGGCCAAAAGGGTGAAGTTCAGTCTGATCGTGCTAATGGGGAGAAATAGTGCGCTTGGATTGGATAATAAACTCTTCCTGTACAAGGTAGTGATCCACTCCATCTTGCTTCATTGTATGCCTGCCTGGGCTTCTATTTGCTAGTCGAGGTGGAAGAAACTACAGACCTTCCAAAATGTAATTCTCAGGACCATTGCTCAACTCAATGGAAGTGTTGCCAACAAATACTCCATACAAAGACCTTGGTATGGCCCACATTGGTAGTTACATCCAGATCTCCTCAAGAAATTGCTCCTCAAAATCGAGTCATGATAACTCCTTGGTAGCCTTAAGGTTCGTAGACCCCGCCATGGTCTAGAAGTCAACTTCGATGATATCAACAAGAGTGTCTTCCCCAAGTCTGGATCTTCTAAGCCATGGATGCCCTGGGTTATCTCTACGCCAATCTACAATTCTATTCCTCGTCCTACAAAGTAAGGACCCTATTCTCTGGATAACTCAAGAGGGTAATTGGGCTTCTTCTCTAACTCGGTGTAATTCCCCTGGTTACTTTTTAAGTGAGTGTTATGAAAGCCCGGTTCCTGGACCGCTCGTGTCTTTTTCATTTCACTGTTTGTCAATTGCTATCAACGATTGTGATTCCCACGTCGTTTGCACACTTTCATATTAAGAAGGGCCAAAAACTTAAGACTAGTATACTTCAATTATCATCTACACCTTCAACTATTAATGAATTTTTTCTAGTTACAGTCGACTCGCGTTATAACGAAATCAGTTATAACGAAATACTGAAATAACAAAGTTTTTCATAGTCCCCGTCAGTTTTGTTAAGAAAAAACAACTGCTTATAACGAAAAATCGAGTAAAACAAAGTAATTTTCCAATGACACATCATTGAATGTATAGTAATTTCACACCTGATATAACGAACTAAAAAGGACGTCGTAAATTGGGGAAAATAACGATTTATTGTAAAGGCAATTCACAATACATGCCGTTAGGCTTATTTCAAGTAAAGACGAAAAAACAGTAAAAATTGTACTTTGATTTTGAGAGTGCGGAAATGGCGTCTTTGTTTGCTTGAAAACAGCCAATGGCTAAGGTCAAAAACTTTCATCGGTGAGAAGAGTTAGCGTTTGGTCGGTCAGAAATCTCGGTGAGAAAATGTGATTGTCAGTTTAACGCGGTCAAAAACGCCAGTTAGCGCTGCTATGCCTAACCGGTTAGTCTAACAGTCCTCACCAAGAAAAAGACACTTAGCCCAGATAGAAATTACGTCATCATTCTCTCCCGTAAAGACCACAGCCAATAAGAATTCACACAAAGGCGGAAATATTGGAAAATGGAGAAAGCACAGAATGGACAGCTCAGCATTTCGATGGTAGTGACCTTGAAGCAGCGCTCCTAACGGATGGTTGGAATCTGCCGGCTGTTTAACCTGCCTTTCTATGGAGCATGCTACGTTTTCTAGATTTTTAATTATTTCTCTGTCTGTAATTAACGGAAACTGCCAAGGTCACATGGAAGCTTGAAATGACATGTAATCTATTGGCGTCAAGAAAAAAAATTTTTCTACGGAGGAAAAATAGATATTCACCTAATTAAATGCTTAAGTAACTTGCTTGGCACTCAGATGACTGGTTGTTAAGTTACAGCATACACATAAATCATTTAGACTTTGCAAATGTATTAATATATTTGCTGAAATATAGTAATTTCACTCCAAACTACTCTAATTTCAACAACGGAATTAATTTGACTTACTTTAATTTGTTTTTATTGAAAAAGTGATAAGCAAAATAAGTGAAAAAAGCCATTTGAATGGAACTTTTAACTATATTATATACACTTAAAGATATACATTTAGATACATGGTATATTTTAATGATAAAATTAAATTGAAGTAAATGATGTTGACAAAAATTAAGAAACTTCAGACTTCAACAAGATAATATAACAAAAAACAAAATTCATAAAACACTGACAGCTGATTATAATTAATTTACATTTGATTTTAAACTCCATGGGAAACGAATTACTATTTAATTTGAATTCATATTAAAGAATTCAGTTTCTTTAATAATGTGAGGGGTTAAAAGATCACTCTTCATTTTTCATTTAATGTAATGAACATAAGAAACTGGCAATTTTTTTTAATTATACAATTAAACAAATATCACGAGTAAAAGCTTTCATTTTCTTTATAAACATACAAAAATACTGAATACACTTTCACAAAAGATATGTTAAATCAAAAATTAACTTTTTATTTAATAATATCTAAGAAACAGGTCAGTTTGAAAGTTTTAATAGATAAGCAAACATGCCTTAAATGTTTTTATTTTCATTGTATACATGAAACAAATTCATATGCAGACTTAAAATTAACTTTTTTATTTTTTGAAATTAAAATGAAGAACAAAAAATAAATTTAATAATGAAATATATTCGAAAAGCCCCTATTTCCTAATGCTATCCCTATGCTAAGTGAACCCACGATTCCACCAAGCAAGTTACTCAAGCATTTAATTAGGCGAATATCTATTTTTCCTCCGTAGAAAAAAAATTTTTTTTGATGCCAATAGATTAAATTTCATTCATTTCAAGCTTCCATGTGATCTTGGTTGTTTCCGTTAATTACAGACCAAGAAATAATTAAAAATCTAAAAAAAGTCGTAGCATGCTCCATAAAAAACGCAGGTTAAACAGCCGGCAGATTCCACCCATCCTCGGAGGGCGCCACCGTCTGTCACTGTGGAGAAAGATCGAAAACGGAAGCAAATAGAATTTACTTCCTGTTCAGATTACGATCGTTGATAGATGTTTTTCCTTGCTGGCTAAGATCGATGACTATGAAAAATAGAAGCAAAAATCTTTATAGAAAATATTATGTATTGAAAAACGGAAAAAAACACCTATGAAAATATCAAATGCTGATAAAGCACATGTTGGAAAGAGATTTATTCGGAACTCTTTAGTCTGGGAGGGGAGAGAAGGAGGAGAAGAGAGAACGCAAACAATTGAACAAGTTCGCCGATTTGTTCTTTGATTTATATAAAACAGATTTAAATTGTTTGTTTATATATTAAGCATTATACGGAGCATCTCGATTCGTTAGAAAAGACAGATTTTACACTATAAAAACGTATTCAAATGAAAATCTGGTTTTTGGTAGTGTTTGATTTAAAAAATTTCACCAAACGAGCGAAGTCGAATGGAAATCCCATTTTTTGTTTGTTCGATTAAGGATATTACATAGCCGTTTAGTCGCAATACTTCAAATTTCAACTAAGACCTACAAATTCTAAGGTGAAAATGCATTTTTACATTAAAAAATTGGGTTTCACATATAACGAAATATCAGTTATAACAAACTTTTTACGGATTTCCGTGAACTTCGTTATAACGCGAGTCGACTGTATTAAATTACTAGGTAAAACTCCTATAACATTTTTTGCACGTTATTTGACTTGCCTAAATCCACAGGAAATGAAAAGAAATAAGAAATTTTGTGTTGCTAACTTGAAGAAGATTTTACAAATTATGATAGATGCAAACAGAACTGCGAAGAATGAAGCAGATGAAATCTTAAAACAGTTTGAACATTATTTAAAGATCCAGAATCTTTTTTTTAACTTGTATGATAATTTTAAAGGAAGTTCCTTGACCTATTTAGATACTTTCTTTTTGATGATGTGGAAAAGAATAAAATATATGATAAAGTTTGGCATCTAATTAAACAGTGGAAAGAGTTTTCAATTAATAAGAACTTTGAAGTGGAGAATGACAGAAAAAATACTTTAGTCGCACAAAGAGTGATTACTGATCATATTGATTCCATTGGAGGACTTTCCAACATTAAAATAGACAAGAAATTATTGAATGCTGCTGCAAGTGCAAGACAAAAATATGTGAGATTTGTACAAGAAAATAAGAAATTAAAGCTGGCACAAAGAGAAGAAAAATTCATGAGATGAAACAAAAATCGAAACCAATAAAAATTAATATTTTAAAATTAAATGCTGAAGCTGAAGCAGATAAACTTGTAATAAAATCGGAAGAAAAAGGAGCTTTGTCACTTCTGCTGCAATCAAATGCACTAAATAAAAAAGAAACAAATTGAAATTGTACAAATTGATAACGACATCAAGAGAAAACTACTCGAACTAAAATTACTGCAATGTGAAATACTTGAAATTGTACATAATAAAAAAATTTTTGAATGGATTTAATGTTTTCTTAGGAATTATTTATAAATTATATGAATATATTATCCTTAAAATTATAAAAGATTATGTTTTGGAAAAATGTATTGAATTGCCTGGAAAAGTCATGGAATTCTATCTTTGATTAAATGTACGAACCCTGTGGTGGCATGGCTGGGGCATCTATATGCATTACCAAGGAAATTAGAGTAACTGTCTTATATATGAATGAATGTGTTTTTTGCTGACTAAAGGTTCGATACTTTTTAAACATATTTTGTATATAGATTTATTTTAATGTGTTTGCATAACATCCTATTGGACGGAACTTAATCCAAACGTTAAGTGGTGCATTCCTGTAATACTGTAAGTTCATGAAAGTTAACTGTTTTTGATGTTATTTCAGTCACAGGAACTTGTAAGAGCTTACCCTCCATTTATTAATTATTTTGAGAGGACCAAACAAATGCTTGTAGAATGTGATCGAACAAAGCCTCGCTTTCATGCATTTTTAAAAGTAAGTTTAAGTTTTAAATTTTCAAATTAGCATTAAAAGTGTACAATATTTTGGAAAACTTGGATAACAAAAAAGAGGGTAACTTCTGTAGCCAAGAATTGTAGCGTGTCCAAAAAAGAGCATTATATTACTTCCCCCCCCCCCCCCCATCCCATTTGTGGCTACAATATGGGAAATCTTTATTCCCTCCCACATGGTCATTGGCTGACCCTCCCTCCAATTTTCAAGTATTATAGAGGCCTTCAAAAATTAACATCCTTTGATCCCTTCCCATCGTTTTTCAAGATTGGTGACTTTATTTATTATTTATATTTTTGTTTTTATTAATTTACGATTTTCCCCATTAAAAGGAGACTGAACACATTTAAATTTAAATTAATCATTTAAACTCCTTTGATCAATAATTCATATCTTATACTTTTATCCCCCTCCCTCCAAGTGGTCTGTTTCTTACTCCCCCCTCCCCCTCCCACCTCCTCCTACTTGACCATACGATTTTACTTTGTAGTCCATCTTTTATTTCTTTTTCAATATATTGGTTTACAAAGTACTTCGCAACAAGTGCAGCTTCTGCTTCTTGAAGTCTTATGGAAGGAGATTATCCTTCGTCCTCTTCCTCCCCACTCCATCATCTTCCTAGTGCACAAATTGTTCCATCTTTAGAGTTCGTGTAATTAAATTAATAGAACCAGTTTACATATTTCTTTTACACTCTCTTTTATTATGTTTTTATAATTGTCACTTTCCTTGTAACAGCACTTACAACCCACAAAAAGTGATTTTTGGACGGTTTTAAGTGCTAGAACAAAATAATTATATTTTAATAATCCCGATGGAGAAAATTGATTTGTAAAAGGAATAAATCGTAAAACAAGCTCTGTTATGGAAAAAATTAAACTCTTACTGCGAGATATTACTGTGCAATTAACAAATGATGTAGAAAAAAAAGGAATATGAGACACAAGAACCCTGGAATAAAATATACAGGGTATCCAAAAAGTCTGGTAACATGGCAGATATCTCAAAGCTGTCAGGTAGGCGAGATCTGATGAGTGTGGCTTATAGGTACAGTCAAACCTCTTTACTTCGAATCTCAAGGGAATTCGAATTAAAGAGGTTCTACTGTAATATGGGGGTGGGGAATTCATTGCCGCACTCAAATTTGACTTTGACCCCCATGTTTAAGGTCATCCATTTGCTAACTCGAAAACTGTTAAAGATAGAGAAAAATTTTCTATTGCAACCTTGTAGAGCAACACCACATTAGTCTAAAAACAATTTTTAATCACACCCTTCTCCTTGAAAGATTTTGACAAGATGGGTGAGAGTCACTCAAGGCCAGGTTGGGCTGAGGTTTCTAACACATTTGAATTGCAGTGAAGCACACCGTTGGAAGGCTCATTAAGTGAGTGACTCTTGACTTTCTCGCCCATTTTCTAAAAATCTTCCAAGGGGAAGGGTGTGATTAAAATTTGTTTTTAGGCTAATGTGGTGTTGTTGCTCTATAGGGTAGCAATAGGAAATTTTTCTCTATCTTTAATATTTTTGAGTTAGTAAATGGATGACCTTAAATTTGGGGGTCAAAGTCAATTTGAGTGCGGCAATGAATTCCCCACCCCCTATTACCTATAAACCACACTAGTCAGATCTCGCCTACCTAGCAGCTTTGAGATAGCTGCCATGTTACCAGACTTTTTGGACACCCTGTATAATAAAAATTGAATAAAATCTTGTAAACATTCCAAGGAGGAGCTTTAGCAGTGAAGCAGAAATACATTTATTAACAAGAAATTACTCCCCCGAGTATGGTAAGGCACGTAGCAGACCCTGCAGTCATCTATTTTTACCCTTTTAATTGCACTTTTTTCCTCCCCAAGTTTTTTTAATCAAAAAATTGATTTTCTTAAACGTAGTATGTAGAAAATGTAAAAAAGCTCAAATCAACTTTCTTTTCTCATTTTCAATGGAATGACATCATATGCCAAATATTGCCATAGTTTTAATGACCAAGTGGTTGCCACTACCGCAATTCTGACCCGACTGGAACAATTGGGCCTAAATTTCATAGTAATCTAGATCTTGCCTAGAGGAATCTGTATACTGAATTTCACCCCTTTACGCACTTAATAGCACATAGCTCTTTTGTTCTCCCTGAATCCCACTCCCGTAATTCCGACCCCCAGTGCACCAATCAAAATCTAACTAAATAGTGAAGGTGGACATGAGAATGTAAGGTACATTCCGAATTTCAACCTTCTACCTCAAAAAATGTAGAAAATATGAAGGAGACTGACGGACAAAATAGGTAAAACCAATAACTAGCTCCATTCTTCCGCAACCTAATGATATAATTTATGAGCACTTAAGCAATCGTGCATTGACAAAGCTATTTCACGTGCGCATGCTAATGTCAATAATGCCTAAAGATGAACAGAAAGTAACAATATATTCATTCTTAACAAATTGATTGTTATATGACATGCCATTATCTTGGTATTTTTTACAGTCACTGTTTTAGCACGCGAATTCGACTTAAAGGGGTCCACGAAAAATTCTGAAAAGTTGATATGGCCGAGCTAAGACTTTGATGGTCATATTTCTGAAAACAGAATTTGAAAAAGTTAATCCATTTTCAAGTTATCGTGCAAACGGTGGATGGCTGAATGGACAGATAAACGTACAGACCAAGAGCGCATTCTTATAAGTAGCTTTTTGCTAAAGCTCCTAATAAAAAGTGGTAAGACCCTGGAAAAAACCAACGTTTCGGATAGAGGCTATCTTTTGTCAAAGTAAAGAGGATAATAGAGATTTATCCTGAAAGTACAATTAACAGTAAATCAGCCCAGATTTTTCACTGCCTTGAAATGTATAGTCTTGCAGTAAGGTGCACCATGGTGTGTACCCACAACATCGAAATCAACCCACATGGTCTTGCTAGTTACCTTGTTAATAAATATACCTTGTACAGTATATGTTATTTTATTCATGTGTGTTGTTTTCCTTGGAAGTTCAGTTGTGACGCCAGTCTGTGTTCAATGAAGCTGACCTTGGCACTGAAATCCAATAGTGCATGGGTCTTGATTACTTTCCCTTTGGGGCAAAAACCTTCACTGGAACGATTCTCTTGGGATCGTTTGCTCCCTAGGGTGATGTGGGCTCACATTTCCCATTGGAGCTCTGCCCTCTCGCCGAGGATTGATTTCTCGCTTCACTATCTACAGCAAACGATGGAGTTTCTTCTTACAACCATTCTCACCGGATTCTGTTACAATTTTAGTCTTTTACCAGATGGTTGTATATTAGGCAACAGAAACGTATTTGTGCCTTCATAAAAACCTTGTTGAAAATTGATTCATTGTTGATTTTCATTATGATTAAATCAGTCTTAAGTTTTCTTGTATGACTTCTTTTTAGATATGCCAAAATAAACCAGAGTGTGGTCGCCAGTCTTTAGTGGAGTTGATGATTCGTCCTGTACAACGGCTGCCGAGTATAATTCTGTTGTTAACAGGTATGCTTTAACAAGATTTGTTCTTGCTCTAGGTATATTTAATTAGTAAAATTAAATTCCTATTTTTCATTTGCTTTAATCAGATGCTTTAAAACGTACACACAAGAGTAATCCTGATCATCAGTATTTAGAAGAGGCCATCAAATCACTGAAAGAAGTTCTGACGTATGGCTTTGTTTTTAAATTTTGTATGTTTATCTCTGATATTGCACATCTTTAAGATGAGTTGCAGGGTCATTTTTTTTTGTCCTTCTTATTTAGTCACATAAACGAAGACAAACGTAGAACAGAAGGACAAGTTGCAATGTTTGATATAGTGAATGATATTGAGAATTGTCCTGTAAGCTATTTGTAAACATAAACTAGCTACACAATAGTAAATACCACAAGTCAAATGGTTTCATGGTTTATAATAATTATTTTCTAGCCAAATTTGCTGTCATCTCATCGCAATTTTGTCACGAAAGCAGATATGATCGAATTAAGCGATTCTGTTAGTGGAAAAGGCGACAATCTGTCGATGTTTCTTTTCACGGATTATTTAGAGGTTATTTTCAAATGCAATATAATTTTACTTGCTTATATTTTCGTAAAGGGGTAGTAATTTATGAATTAAATATTTCTTTTCTTTCGTTATTATTGCCGGTTAGATCTGCAAGCGCCGTTCAAAAATGGCTGGATCTTTGAAGAGTCCCAGCAATCCCTTAAAAAATCAAATGAAGTTCTACAAACATGTTGAGCTGATGCCATTGTCGCATATAAAAAGGGTTGTCAATATTAGCGAAACTGAAGGTAAAAATTGTAATAAAAAAAATAAAATTATGGGTGCTTAAAAGTGCTTCTATAGAACGTCTCAAAACTTAGGGTCAAAATTCTCCTGATGGTAGAGGACTGTAAATTGAGTATTTTGAGATACGGAATCAATGGTCGAAAATGCATGTTTCAGGCACCACGAGATTTTGAAAGAGTAATATGAAATTTTGCTGCGTTTTTCAAATATTCCTGTACAAGGAGATAGGCAGCTTGGACCCTGACAAGCAGTATCGCATCAGATTGTGCTGGGTTTTCATACATCAACAAATTTGATGTGCCCCCATATGAAAAAATGCAGTGAGTGATATTTGTGTTGGTAAGGGAGAGGGGCCTCGCCTTCCAATCTAATGATATGGGAATTTTCTCTTCTTCTTGCCTTTTAGACCCTATAGTTAGGTTATTTAGCATGAGTTTCAGTTTAAAAAATCCTAGGAAATTTGAGTAGGACTTCAACATTGAAGTGAGTAGGTGAGCAGTCATGTTGTAGGCACATCCTCTTGTGCACAAGAGGGTGTGTGTTACAGAGGGTAGATTATCGCTGCATTGGCCCCTAATGATAAGCTGGATGCTTATTACACCAGGGAATTTTGGCAACAAGAGATAGTGTCCATGTCTCTGACGGCAAATGCGAATGAATACTAAGTAACGTGGTCCATTCAGACTGAGAGGTAGGAGATAAGGAAATTAAGCTTCAGGTTCTGACATCATTTCCCAGTTGATTCGAACCAATCAGAACAACTGAATACTGGATGCATTCTGAGAAAGCAAAAGCCCATGCGACTCATCGTTTGAATCTGCATGTTGGCCGACTCCAATTCAAGTCCAGAATATAAAAGACACACAGGCATGTAATGAAAGTCACAATCAGTGGCAGACAACCAAGGAGTTGCTGATGTAATGACGTCGTTACAATATGTCATTGCTTTCACAACCACCAACAAATCGGATTGCAGCAACAGCTGCTCTTCCTGCAAATGCTTTCTGAGCTGCTTTTTTTCGCAAAACGTGAAGCAATGGCGATTATCGCCACTTATCTGGTTTGCTACACTTAAAGAATTCCAGCAGGCAGTTATGTATAAAATAAAAGCACCCTACAAAAATGAATATATCTTACTTATTCAAGATATCAGGTGTCTGAAATAAATACTTATCACCATTGCTTCCCCATCTCAAAGTACTCAATCTACAGTCCTCTACCATCTGTAAAATTTTGACCTTAAAGGTTTGAGACATGCTGTATAGTATTTTTGTGCTGTAATGAATTCTGAAAGTTGGTTTGATTTAAAATTTTCTTTTCCTTGATATTAATTCATAATTGATTTTATATTTTATATTTTCTTCAGAATGCAAACAAGTATTTGCACTGGTATGTCGTTCTAATGAACAAATGAATGAGAAGCTGTATTCATTCACGTTAACAAGCGTTGAAGTCGACAAGGTCCATTTTTTGAAAACCTTGTGTCGCCACATGGCGAACGCTGCATGTCGAGCGGATGCTGTAAATAATTTTCTTCTGTTTAAGATCACTAAATTAACACTTAGTGTAGGCCTGCTGCATATTTGCATTCTCTCGCAACTTTCATTTGTTTAATTTTTCTAGGAAACGTTTCTAATAACTTTGCAGCCTCACGAATTGGATATAGAAACAAGTGACATCACAACAAATTCTCTTTCAAAAGCGATGAGGTAATTGTTTTTTTATTTAATAAATAATTTTTTTAAGGCTTAACATAGTAAAATAACTTACTTGTTAATAGTTCCTGGGTTTTAATTCATGCATGATGAACTGTTATTATATATTAACAGTGAATGAGGAATGTTGTTATTTTGTAGAATTCTTTAAAAACTTGAAGATTGGAAAGCATGTGGATTATTTATTGCTTACTTTTTAAAATTTCTAGGCTCATCTGTTGTACTAAACTCTCAAATCCTTATCATTCACTTTGAACTTTGATCTTGACTTTTTCGATTTATTCTTTTAATCAAATAATAATAATAATAATTTTCAGTCTCTGTTTTTAATCTTTTCATGTGTTTATTTTTTTTCTAATTATTTTATCCTTATTTTTTTTTTTTCACTTTCATCTGAAAATGTTTTTCTACTAACTTTTAACCCTTAGTCGCTTGGCATCCAAGACGAAGAAAGTCGGGCGAGCTTTCTCATTCAACAGGACCCCTCGCAGATTAAAACGTGCCGTCTCCACAATGCTCAGCCCTATGAACCATTCGCCCTATGCGACTGTGGGGCACCGCAGTCGCATGCTGCCTTCCCAATTTCCCTCCTCGAGTGTTTTGAGTTTGCAGGTAAGAAAGACGTGATTGATATGGGGAGAGAAAAGCCACATGCCTTCTTTAGTGAGTTTTCTAAAACGTAAATTTTTTTATATATTGGAAGAGATTCGTTTTTATGATTTTTTTTTAAGTCATTTCCATAGTAAATAATATTTTGTTTGGTAATTTAAAAATGGGTAGTTTAACAGGTAATAAGTTCACATTTCAAAAGAATCTCTATAGTAATTTCTCAACCTGCAAGCAAACAAAGGAAACAAAGGCTCTAGTGGGATAAGCATGTTAAAATTGCCCACCTGAATGACTTGAAAGCTTTTGAGATATTTTATAACACCCAGTCTCAAAGTTTTTTAAGTTTTTTTTATTTATTTATTTATTTTTTTCTGATGCAATTATACACTTTCAATCGTAATAAGGTTGAACCTCGATATCTTGAATTTCACGGGAACAGAAAAAAAACTGAAATAGAGAGGTTTTGAGAAATAGAGGATTTCTTTTAAATCAAGATTTTAGATTAATAAAGGTACTGTAAGAGTACAGAAAACAATATAAGATAAAATGGTACATGTATAAGCGGTAGCACTAATGTCAGAAACGCACATGCTCAAACATCTCGTATGCAACAGAGACCTGCCAACGGGTTCGAAAAAATTTTTTTTGTAATGCACAAGAATTGTCTAACTGTAATGGAAGTGAAGTCAAATTTCTTTGTTTTTGTATGAAAATTTCTCATTATGAAAACGCCTTAACTCTAATGCTTTGCATTTTGTTGGCATACATAGCGAGGCTTTCCGAGAAAATGTTTTGAGATAACGAAGGAGAATTACAATGAATTAATGAATTAATAGTGAAAATGCAGGGAAATAAAATTTTTTTCAAGATATAGAGTCGTCCCCCCCCCCCCCCCCCCTCTGTTAAAAAAAATATAAATTTTTTCCTTCAGTTCAGATTTTTTTACTCATTTTTGGCACAAAATTTAAACTTGAAAAATACAATCAGCACCATACACCTCCAACATTGCACCTGTTGATTTCACTGGCATTTTTTCGTTTGGCTCACAAAAAACTGACTACACCTCGCTGTTCTTCAAAGTTGATAATGCTAGCAAAAGCACCATTTTTATGGTCCTTCCCCTAGGGTGACACCTGATCAAGCCATTGTTGCCTATAGCAAAAGATTCAAACTAATGATTTGCCAACTTTGAACATCCGGATCAAAATAGTATTCCATAAAAAATTATGGTTTGCTTTTCGATTCTCCCTCGTATTTTATTTATTTTTATTTAAATAACTTAGATTTGCAGATGTTGAACCCATGAATATAGAAAAACCAACTACTTAGTTTTTTTTCACATCTGTTGTGTTTTAGAACAGTAATTTTAATAAAGCAAGCAAATTAGGTGTGAAGCCTATTTAAGGTAGAATCCCAAAGAAGGAAATTTTTCTTGTCTTCATTCAAGGTTGAAATATTTGGTCTTCATTGATCATAGGTCTCTGAAATTACAGATTACAAGTCTCATTGTATAACGAAATTATTCTCTACAGTTGAACACTGTTATTCCGAAATTCAGGGAACCCAATTTTTTTTTGTATTAGCTGGTTTTTGTATTAAACAGCTTATTTAATATTAGAAAGTTATACACAAGACCAGAGGAAATTTTGTATTAAGTGATTTTTCGTAATAATGGATTTTGACTGTATATAAATTTGTGATTTTCATTTATAAACTGTGGCTTTGTTTGGTTTTCTAAGAGATATGTCCTCATTCATTGGGTTTGACTATATTATTTAAACGTTTGGGTTAACACATTTATGTAAGTTGCTCGAAAGTAAGCCTCAAAATTTTTTATGTTGATCCATGACGTCAAAGATTGGTAGGATAATAGTGGAGGTGGAACCTTTCCGATAAGAAGTTAAATTTTGATGCAATAGATGGCAGTCTGAGATAATGGCATCTGACATGGAAATGTGTATGAACCAAAGGTTTGTAATTGCATTCCTCCATGTGGAAAACCCATTGACATTCATCAGCATTTGCTGAACCTTTATGGAGACCAGACAATGGATATTAGCACACCAAAACAGCTATGGAACAATGTGTCAACTTAACTGGTGCATATTTTATGAATGTGGCATGCAGACTCCTGTTTATTGCTGGTGAAAATGCATAGCCAGTTCTGGTGACTAAGAATTTGTTCCCTGCTTTTACTAGTGATGGGTGGCGGGACAGAGAATTGGATGCTTGGATAGGTGCACCAAGCTAGGTTAAGCGCAAACTGTGGCTTGGGTAATGACTGAAATACTGTGATCACGGGTGTAAGCAGCCGAAATGAGATCCATAAGCTGTGGCATGTATTACCCTACTGAATAGTACGTAGCAGCACAATAAGGAAACTGATACTTTCTGTATTGAGAGATCTCAGTTGTGGCCACGGGATACAGATGTTGTAGACCAGTTTACATAGCTATTTTCCAAAGCCAGCGGGTAAGAGACTAGAACCAAGTGGCTACCTACATGGAGAATCTGGATTCGAGTGCACCTTTTGATGGAAGATCACAAGCGCTGGAGATTCTCCATAGGGCTGTTGTCCCTGCGACCCTAACAGATAAGCGGGTTTGAAAAGTAAGCAAGTAAGCCATGTTATTGTGATTTTGTATATGCTGTAGTTTTCGTGGATAAGAGGGATTACTTTCAGAGCAACTCTATTCTGTATACGTAGAATTTGACGATTATTCCAGTTTTTAACCATTTTTTTTTTTCTTTTTTTCTCCAGGAGATGGACACTTCCCCTCGCCCACACACCTTTAAAATTTCGAAGAAAAACAAAAGCAGCTCCTTTGGGCCTTCGGCCGCAAAGGTCCTTTGATGAAGATGACAAAGTTCCTTTGAAGAGTTTAGTACTGGACTCTGTAAATGAACATCCATAAGCAGCGAAGATGATAACTTGGATGGTTTTTGAAGAGAATCTTTAATCCCAACAACTGTTCAACTACACAGGAATTATAAACGAATTTAGTGTGCAGTGATCAGAAGTCCTTCCCAATGGCCTCCACAGCTTCTCACAGTATACATTATAGATGAAAGCACAAATGGCACTTTTAACTAACATGAGACGATGATATATATAAATAAATATACACACACTGACCTGAATATACAAATTAGAATGTAAGATAGTTGTACATTATATATGTAAATTAATGATTTAATAATATGAAAGTATTAACTTGATTATGGTGAAGTAATTAACATTTTCTGATAAGCTGGTATTGTATAATTTATTTCACCATACTTGGGAAATTTATTTTGATTGTAACTATTATCGCTTTTCAAAGAAAAATACCTTAAATCATTTACTGAAGATGTAATATAGAAAAAATTGTATGCTTAAAATTATTACGATGGAAATTTTTATATTTTAATTTAAATTTAATTTTTTTTTTTTTTAAATCTTTTGTATTAAATACACTTTTTTTCATGAAGATTGTTAATCTTTAAATGGAAAAAAAAATTCTCAATACTGAGAATTTGTACACAGTATTCTTTACAATACATGCTGAGCAATGCTTTTTTATGTGTATTAAATTATGTAATAAAATAATTTTATAAATGTATAAAAATTTTTGCATATCTTCAAATAAATAACGAGATAGCAAACTTTTCATGGGGGTTGTTTCCTTTTATTCTTGTGCTTATTTTAACATTCTTAACAAGCTGGATCCAATGCTTGGATCATGATTCATTACTAAGTTCACACAAAAATTTATGATGGATTATTCGATCATGGTTTTGAAAACCACTGTTTCAATGATCGTGGTTTAGTATTACGTGTTCACACCAAAGTTTTGACAGCTTAGTTTAACCTGGTTAAATTGTAAATTTTATTTTTTTCCCTCATGGCTTTGCTGCTGTTATGGTTATTTTTCAAATTTTCAGACATTTTTGATGTTCATGGCAAGTTCGTTTAGCTCTCCGATAATTGTCCATATTTGCTTAGACTGAAAACAAGCCCCTCGTCTCGTTTCGAGTAGTTTTTTGGTTTTTTTTTTAATTGAGATATCCATCTCTACCACATTGTATTAAAGCGAAGTGATCGGGAAGTATCATCTCAAAATCAAGGGCCTCTTGCTAGGGCAGAATGAGAGGACTCCCTCTTGTAGGCTACGTGACACTCTGGTATGATGTCATAAACTGAAAAAATGAAACTAGATGCAATACACAAGAGATTTTGTCTTCTCCTTTCTTAGTAAACCTTGGTCTGTAATTTGGTGTGAATGGGTATCAAATGGTTATGAAATTTTAGTGGTTTCTCTAAAATTTTTGAAAAATTGACAGTTGACTTTGGAGACTCATTGAGAAACATATCCTTTCACCTTGTCAAATTTGATTTTGTAAAGGTAAATCTACAGAACATTGTTGCTGGCCATTATAGAAAACATTAGAGTTTGGTTGCAGGTGATTCAACCCCGATGTTCCATTTGATCTTTCGAAGGCTTTTGACTCTTGTGAATTGTGCTGTATTGTTCACCAAAGTTGGAGCCCTTGGTTTTTTGGGTTTCGCACACTACTTTCAGCCAGATTATTTTAATGGTTGTTTTTATAATGTTTTTTTGTGGAAAATACGATGTCCCAAAGTTATGTTGGCAAGGGGGCTCACTAGGGCTCAGTTCTTGGACTGATGTTATTTAATTGCTATGTGGCCGATTTTTCAATCAATTGTTGATGGAATAACATGTTTTCTTTATGCAGACATTATTTTACTTATCTCGGAAGATTGTTCTAACAAATGCACTCTTAAAAGGATCAAAATGATGGGTTACAGATAACTTTCTAGAATTAATATTATTTTCGACCCAATACTGCAACTGATCTTATTTATGGTTCTGGTATTATTAAATTGGCTACATCTATTAAATTATTGGGCATTACTTTTGATCCTCTTGAAATTGTTTTTGCATTGTGAATATCTCTATAAAACCCTTTCTTCAGCCTTTTACCATTCACATATTTCTTGCAAGTTCTCTAATTTATTAATTTGGTGCAAGTCTATTAGCATTATTTTTTTTCCAAGTTATTATGTACATTTTTTAAAAAGATGTGGTCTTTGGCCTATATTGAAGATTGTTCTTTTATATGTATGGCATGTGTTTTTGGAAACATTCTTGGCAGGAGGATTGGCAAATCGAGATCTTTTCCTGCTGATGATTATTGTAGCAGTGTAGGAGATGGGGGAATTTAAGTCCACATTTGCTGATGGGGAGGGCCATTTTTTTTTAGTATATTTTCCTAGTATTGGGTTAGACTTTCCGAATTTATATGACTGAGCATGGGCTTATCTGCAGAAAATTGGTGGGTGGTTGTCACATCCACAGTTTGTTTACTGTTAAATTTCATCCTATAAATATATGTTGCCCAATCTTTTTTTTTTATTTTGCATCCCTAAAAATTTATGAACCTTAACAGCCCTTACAAAAAAAAAATTATTTGTATTTTTATGGTAAAAATTAATCATTATGGTTTTAAGGTAAAAAGTTAAAAATAAAAGATAGTCAATCTATTTTTTTATTAAATCATAAAGAGTTCTTTGCACTCCCAGGAGGTTGGGAACCCATGCTGTAAATGATCTGGAGACTATTTACAGCAGTTAGATGTCAAATTGCCTCTGTTGTTATACAAAGGAAATCGTATTTAGGGCCTGGACATAAGTACATGTGATTAACAAGAATTGTTTAATGTATTACAATATTCAGTTACCTACCTGCATCAGGGATCTACATTCCCCAACATGGCAGATGCTACCTCCTCTAATGTAATGCTGCACATTATGGATCCATTCCTTTAAGTTGTTTACACATCATTTATACTCTGCATCAACCTGACACGACCATCAGACTCATGGAATCTTTTTCCAGTTGGTATTAGTGGAGTCGAGGGGATTATAGATCCATTAATTGTGTTTACCCCTTAGAAAGTTGGAGTAATAAAAATTCCTAAGGGATCGTGGTGTGTCTGAGGCATACATTCCTTATAGTGTTTTCTGATGCAAATTTTAAAGGAGAAAAAAAAAAAGTTATGGAAAAAATTTTTTCAAGATAATTGAAATTTACAGTTTATTGAAAAATTAAAACATAACCTTTTGGCATAATTGGTAACATTTTAGGCAATTGTTCAACAAAACTGGCATTTATTTCAAGACTTGTTTTGGTTCTAGACCATCAGAATAAAAATAAATGATCATTGGTAAATGCAAGTTCACTCTAACTGGTATAATGGCCCATCATATATGACTAAAGTAATAGCAAATGAGTCATGTAATGGAAAAAGAATTGTATTTGGTTGGTTGTAAAAGATGTATTGTGAATAGTGAAAAAGAATAAGTTGGAAAAATGTAAAACACAAAGGAAATGTAAAGGTGCAATCTATTCAGGTTTTTGTTCAGTTTCATCGATTCCTTTCAACAATTGGGCTATTTCATCGTTGGTTTGTTTGCTTCTTTGTTTTCTTCCAATTTGCATTTTGAGTTGTACCTCTTATATTCTATGTATAAAATGATCCGTCCATCTGCAATAAGGTCTTCCTACCTCTCTTTTGCCTTGGGGTTTACAATCAAGTATTTTCTGTGGTAAGCGGTATTCAGGCATTCTAACAATATGATGTCTGTAATTATGTTGGTACATTTCAGTTACCATCTCTTCTACCTTCCACTGGTCTCTTAAATTTGCACTTCTGAATCTGATCTCGTAATGTTACCACTGTTAATGATTGTACGAATCTCATTTGTGAAGTATTGATCCGTCTTTTATCATTTTGGTGTAGAGTCCAAGATTCACTGTCCTACTGGAGAACTGGTTTTGATATAACATCATGGATCCTAATTTGTATTTCCCTTCTCATTTGTTTTCCAGAGATTCTTCTTAAAATACCATTTAATTTATTATACTTCATTAAATTTTCCTGAAGATCTTTTTGGTAATCATCCAATGATATGTGACTTCCTATATATGCAAACCAGGGATGGATAATATGTGACTTTCATCCATCCCTGTACAAACTTCTTTACTTGTTCTGTTGTTTGCAAGATATTAATTGGTATTTTGACTTGTGGCAAGTGTTTACCAGATACTACCATTGTTTGATTCTTTTCCATTTCCAAAATTATTTCTGACCCTTTTTTATGATTAAAAAAAACCTAAAAACCTTTTACATTAATACTGGTATAAGAGAACAGTTTTTCTCAGTTATAAATTACTGTCGAAAGTATGTGAGAAACAGGCTACAGAAACAGGTACAAACTTATCATACTCTGCAGCAGAAATGCTTAAGAAGTGTTTTGGCTGTATCTGTCAGATACACATCACCTCCACAGAATTAAAAGCATGGTAACTACACGAGTCATTGGCTTTTATAGCTGATATAAGATTGTGTTGGTATATTGTGTTTCAGAAATATTTTCTGTTGTATGCTGCATATTGGGTGGTTATTTCGCAAATTGTTGCCTATTGTTTGGTGCTCTTATAAACAAGGTATTGTGAGCCACAAGACTGACTATCGTTAGGTGTTGCATCATCAGGGTGGCCACATTTCGGTGAAATAAAACTGGGACAAATTAATCAAACATCAATATTATTGACATTTTTCAATTGAATTAATTAATAAATCCCAATTAAAAAACAGGATGTCTGTTCTCCTATGCATATCCTTAGTACATAGAAGAAACAGTTGCTGACATTTTAGCAGTTGCATCCAACTCTTCTGGGACAGATATCCTACTGCATTTGAAGTAGCTCAAATATTTAGTCTTCCCCATCTTGTTTGCCAGAATTTACCTGTTTAATTGGCTAATGTTGCCAGTTGTTGTTAAAACTGTTAATTCGCTATTCAGTATAGCTCTTGAATTGCTGTTATTTTAACTGATTACAGATACCAATGAACTGGAATAACATATAAAATTTTGGCACTGTAAATCTTAAGATCTACTTCAAAATATACAAGAGGTAGATATGTTTAAGTGTTGTTATGGTTTACGCTTTAAATAATGTTTTTATTCTTTAGTCATTGTAGAGCAGTTGTTATAAAATCAATTTTTAGACTGAGTCCATTGCAGTTTACATTTACTATTTCCTTCTAAATGTTTTCAAAAGCTCCATTCATAAAAAACTTGATGACATATATAATGAAATGTTTTGAATATTATATTTATTTTCGTTTAGGAGTTTTTATATTCAATTTTCATTGAAAGATCATTCTACTATAGTTTTTCTACTATAATTCTTCTGAGGTTTTATGTAGTTTCTCCACTTCGTCAGAAGAGGGCAGCATCAGTTGTGGCGCGAAGTTTATCACTCATGAACAGCTGATTATAAAAAAAAATAGTGGCTAGGAGGGAAATGAAGTGTGTAGGAAAGCTCGAGCAATATTTTGTAAGTGACAAAATTATTACATTCGGATTTTAAATGATAAATAACTTAATTTAAACGTTGGGAATATACATAAATTATATTCTTAGTTATACACATTAAAATCATTTATTTTTTTATGCATAATTTTTGTGTGTTGGGATTTTCTTGAAGAGAAAAGCTTTTATATATTTAAATGACAAAATTATTACATTCTTCACGTATAAGTGTTTTTAAACAATATAACATAAATATTATATATAAAAACCTTTATTAAAATATTTATTCTTAGTCTTGAAATTTCTTAGTTTAGATTGACAATTTCGATAGCTCATTAAAGATTCATATTACATAAAAATAATGAGCTGGCTCTTAGTTTAACGAAATCTAATTTTTTCAATATAGTACGTTTCATATACGTGTTAGTCAGGAAAATTTTTAATGTAATATTTTTAATATTTTATTATTAATAATTATGTGCACATAATCTGCTCGAAAATGAATTTTTTCCCGGAGGCTCCGGTTTAACATATGATCTGCTTAGCGCTTTTGCTTTTATTTCTTAGTAAAATACTTGCTTTTGCTGTTGTTGCTGTGAAGCCCTCATAGATAGATTGCTTAGCTTATTTTCCGTCATTACAATAGATTCCTCTTATTTTCACTACAATTCTGAACACATTAGTTTTCACAATTAGATTAGATTAGCTTGTTTCTCAATCGTTATTATGCATGTGATCTAATTTAAACTACGTTTCTATGTAAGCAACGGCTTATCAAAATTAAGTTAAACGTTCAGCTGCATCTGTAAGTTATAGATTTTAAATTATCAAATTATTATAAAAATTATAAAGAATTATAAAGAATAAATTGTAAAATTATTATAATTGAAATAACAAGGCAACAATATTATCAAAGCAGCGAAAGCATTGCTTTCAGCATATTTCAGTGAATGTATCGTTGCAACTACGGTATGTTGCTGTTTCAAAGGGCTCATTTTGAAAACCTTTCCTTTTCACTTAGTTATTTTTAGAGGCCAGATGTTTATGCACTAAAAACAACAAAATATGCTTTAAAAAAAGGGAAATATCTACTTATGGTTATTTAGAATAATATGTATTAAAACTTATGGTTGTTTAGAATAATGGAAGTGTTTTTTAAATTAATTTAGAACAAGAAAGTAACTATTCAAAAATCATTTATTAAGGGTTTTTGTTGCACAGTGCGCTATTAAAAACATTTCTAAATCTTCTGGAGTAATTTTGTTGAAAATGCATTTTTGAATACTGAGAAAGTTCGTTCAACATCACACGAGGTACATAGATAATATTTAAGATAATATTTAAAGGACGCAATATTTCAGAGGAAGGCAGTTCAGAGTCTTCGGGAAATGTTTTCCCACATAAAATGGTTAAAATAATCTTCACTTTCTGAAATTTCCCCAAAATTCTTGAATACCAACAGATTCTCAGAAATAGCTTTTTTGTTTTTACATACAAACATCTGAGTCAGATTTAAAAAAAAAAAAAAAAAAAAGAACTGCTAATAGAAAATGGACAAGAATATGCATTTATATGCTCTAATTCAGAGAATATGCACAAAAGGCCAAAATATGCAATTTTATGCATTATAGAAAGAATTATTATAATTAAACATATTCTAAAATTTGCGATTTGCTGAGATTATTTTTTACATATATTGAAAGGCAGTTGAAAGGTTACAAGTTATATTTATTTCCTTTTTTTTTTTGAAAAAACCCCCCCCCCACAAATTCTCGTGTAGGTAAAGACAGAGTTAATAGTTAATTTCGTTCATAACAAACTTCTGCTCTTAGAAATAGGAAGTCGTAATCTGGTGGCTAATGTTCTAGTTAAAAATTTTAATGAAGGGCGATTGATATGATGCCAATATGATGCATTATATTTAATAGGAGGCACATGATCCAATAATTATTTAATCTTTGTGTGGTTAAATGCCCTCCCAAAAGTTAAAAAATATATAAAAATAATTAAATGAGGATAAATAAATTTTTTTAAATGCTCATTTATCACTGTGGATCATTAATTATAATTCGTATATACATTTTATATGAATTGTTTTCTCGAAAAATTTTGAGAAGTGCGTCGAATAGCTTTGCGTGAGCGTTTAATTTGGTGAAAGCTATACGTCAGATATATGGTTAATTACTTGTCGAAATTGTAGCCCTTTTCTAATGTCCAACCCAATTAACTTCGTTAGTTAAATTTAGGTTTTATTGAAATCTAGTCAAAACTAAATTAGCGTGTTACAACGTTTTTGTCATATAGCATGTTATAGCGTTCTTAAATTAGCTCTGATTAATTAAGCTAGTAAGTTTAAGCTAGAAAATTTCCCCTTCTGATTAGAATACATCATTTGCATGTTGTTTCCGAATCTACAACTTTGTTTTCACGAGAAAATCGCCAAAGTAATTAAATTCACTCAATATAATCTGTCTACTCATTAATCTTGCGCTATTTAACTATAATTCCTGAAAATTCAGAAAAATTGCGCGGAAGATCTTTTTTAATATATAAAATTGGACAAATAGTATATAAACCCTGCAGCGTTTGTTTTTTCATAAAAGTTTTGCGTGACTTTCTATTTATTTATTTATTTATTTATTTATTTATTTATTTATTTTTTTAGGAAATCAATTTTAATGTTAAGCGTGATGATGTTTTTAATGAATGCAATGCCGTCGTAAATAATCCGAATTGTGTGCTATCGACATTAATAAAGTAACCGGAAGGAGAAAAAAACTTTTATTTAACCTAAAGATTGTAAAGGGTAAGTAACCTTGCTACAAAAACTAGAAGTGCCACAAGGTTGGAGAATAGTTAATAGCTTAATAATTTTGCTTAGATATTAAAAAAAAATTGTGGTCGAATAACACGTGCACTATATGTCGAAAAGCCGTGTGGAAAAATTTTTATTATTGTATTAATTTGTGCCATGTGGCCAAGGGTGCACACATATTGAAGGTATGAATAATGTATTCCTAATGGCGCAACTTACATCCTCTAAGACGAGAAATGGCAATTCTATTCGCTTAAGAAATCCCACCATTCTTTTGTAACTACTGTATTTCAAACAATGGACTAATCAATAGTATGATATTGCTTAGATATTATGTCTCACATTTTTCTTCCTCAGCCTATAATGAGCATAGAAGAGTGAAATTTTGCACGCTGCAAATTTGAAGTTTCCCGCATTTGAAAACCTTGCTAGCCTATTCCGACAGATAGCAGAGCTGTAGTTGTCTGTCATAATGGAGTCTTTGAATGAATTTTTTTGAACAGCGAGTTGCAATTGAATTCAGAAATCTTTCTGTGCTTTGTATGGAATTGTGCAGTCGATAGGAGCATCTGCACTTACAGAGGGTTGGCGCAATTAAGAGTGACGAATGCACGTGCCTTAAAACACGTGTACTATAGAATAGTCAACAGTTAGCTGACAAGATTAAGCGTAAAATAGTGGTAAAATTGAACACGCTTTGGAATACATATGCACCCTTTCCGACATAGATTTCAGTTATTCCCAAATAATTGGAAAGTACAAGGAACAAAGTACTTTTCGTAAGTAAAGGTACCATTGGTTATGTTATTCAGAGGAACAAACAGCTTCCACCTCAGGACAGGGGCCCTAGTGAAAAACTAACTAGAAACCGAACTTAGACTACTTATAATAAGCCAACGTGAAGAGAGTTCGAGCCTTGGCGTCCTTATAGAAAACCCACCTGCACAGCGCCACATGGCCAAGAAGCTGAACATGAAAATGTCTCAAAGAAATGCTCCTAGTACGTATCATTCGAGAAAACCTGAGTGCGGCAGAAGGCTCATGGTCTCGTTTGACAGGTGGCAATGTGTGGTCACCATAGACCAGGGCTGTCCAAATCGCGCACGTCACCCGCGTGCAACAAAAATCTCACGGTCAAAGCCAGGGAGATAGTCCAAAACTCAGGAGGGGAGTGGGTATACTTTTTCCTATGCAGGGTGCCAGACTTTAGGGAGCGATTCCGTTAAATGAGGCATTATTTCTTTTGTTACTGATACTTGCTTGTTTTTCGTCTTGCATAACATGTCGCACATTCCGAAAAAGCATAAAATCACTGAACCAGTATTTAAACCGGAGTGGGTGAATCCGTTTTTTTTTTCATTGTTCACAGATCGGATTCTAAATGCTTAATATACAATCGTGTTTTATCGGGAAAAAGAAAATACAATTCTGTCATCGAGAAAATTGTCGCATTAAAACGAAGGAAATAAAATGGTAAAGTGCCTCGTTTTTTTTTTTTGTTTTTTTTAGTGTCGAATTGATAATTAGCAACTCGACCTTAAGGAACTGATCAACGTAATGTGCAGTAGGAGGGGAAGGAAAATTACCCGCGTGCACGGGTGCTGCCCGCGGACAGAAATCTTGGACAGCCCTGCCATAGACGAAGGTTGGGTACCTCTCGATGACACCAATAAGCTGTGAGCTAGCTATTCATTACCATCACAAAAATGGTAAAGCACGGGCTACTTTCATCACCCAATGGAAGGAGAAATTTTTCCAAAGGGTTTATAGTTGCAGCTGTCTATTGTGCTCGTGATAAGCTCACATGGCTTGTAACGTTAAAGTCTACTCTGTCTACTTCCAAAAGAAAGGCGACACGCATGCTCATTGAGAACCTATCCACGTTAATAAGGCGTGCAGCCACGCCTCACTTTCTTCACTGATCTAGTATGCAGAAAAAGAAAACCTGGAACCGAAATCAAGGCGATTCTATTTTCATCCATTCCAGTTAAGTCCCTAGACGCTTCATCATTAAACTTCTGTGGTTTTGGACTATTTAAAAGAGAACTTGGAAACCGTCGACTTAAAGCGCTGAGAAGCCTATGGAAAGTGTGGAGCAATATCCCCGTTGCAGTGCTTCGCAGTTTGTTGTTAAAATGGAAACTGCGATGTCGGGTCATTGTCCATGAACATAACAGATGGTTGAGGAACTGTATCTCGAAGGGAAGCTAAAGGTCAAAATCGTTCAGTTTTAACTGCCTCAGTTCTGTGTAGTAATGCATTGTTTAAAGTTGCTGTGGTACAAGTCGGAGATATATATATATATATATAGAAAATAGTTTTGTAAAAGTAACATTCATTATTCTGCGAGTAAATTTCCTACATTTTGAATAATAATTTCAGAGAATAAAAATGGGGGCATTACTTTCTGAGCAGTCCTCGTAATCCTGAAAATATCTAATTTCGAAAGAAAGAAACCAATTTCACTTTCTTATCCCTAGCGTGCTAAACAATTTTTTAAAATTGAAAGTTCTTTTCTAGACGGCGGCATTTTAATATCATTTGAGAGTGTGAAGGAAATCATCAAAAATTTGTAAAGCTCTTGAAAGTTTTAAAATTTCCTTTTCTAAAGGCTGCGAGAAATTTTTTCAACATTTTTAACAAAAATGAGACTCAAATGGGGAAAAAAAGGGGACTCGTTTCTAGAATTTTCTTAAGCATCTTTAAAGCACAATTTAACAATTTTAGATGCATTAATCTCGTTTCAAAGATAGAAGTCTCGAAACCGTGCTTGCAAGGAAACCTAATTTTGGCGGGTAATTGTAGGCGGACGACTCCAATCGTCGTCGTTAGCGTTTCCCCTTAATTGAGCTTTTGGACCTCCGATGTGGTCGGAAGTCACCTTTTAAAAGCCTTTTAAATGTCGTTCGCCAATGGAGCAAAGGCGGCTGGGAATTCGATGCGAAGTTCAACGTCTTTGCATATTTCGATCGAAATTTTTAAGCTCTGCCTTTCCAGAAGAGGGAGATTATTTTTTGGATAGGAAAATTTTGTTATTAAAATTAATTATATTTTCTCATTTATTCGCATTTCATTACGTTCACGAATCCTGAGTCGCTTTAAAATCGAATTTTTAATTAAAAATTGCGATTTATCGTGAAATATTTTAATTTTTTTTCATAAGAATAATGAAGTCATAAAATAGGAAATACTGAAGGGGAGTTTATTTGCAGCTATACAATCAATTACTAATCGGATCGATTTCGGAATAAATTAGTACAGGGTTTTCCAAAATTCAGTAATTCGAAATGTAAAGACAGTAGCATGATGCGGATTTTGCAGAAATGCACAGAAAGAATGGGATGTTCTTTAATAACGAAAAAATTTATTGTCGGAATAGTTATATTTATCACTGATAGGCTGGCGCGAGACTGCGATCCTTGATCAATCTGAATGGCCACCAAGATCTCTAGACCTTGCAGCTTGTGCGTTTGGAGGCACTCGAAGTCATAAGTGTACATAAGTCGGCTGAAAGAAAGTCATTGGCCATGTTGAAAGAAGCTATTCGCCATAATGTGACAGGAATTACAGATGAGACCCTCTTCGATCAAGACCACCTAGAAAACTTGGTCATTGGCTGATGTATTTAGGTGGTCTTGCTTCGATGCTGTGCAGTGCCGTGCATGTCTGACGGTCTTTTTCATTCTGCATTGCGAACTGTGCTGCGACACTCTACAAACTGTCAACACAATTGAAGCCCACTTTATTTGTGTTACATCCTGCATACAGTATTCTTAATATGATGGTAGCTCAATTAGTTTGTAAGGAGTTACAGACCATAAGATTCCTAAGCAAATCCAGAAGACAGTTCCAAACGTGTAAAAAAAAAAACGTTTGCGTTTGGAATTAACAACGTAAGATTTGAACCAATTTTGCAGAAGCTCTGCTTAGTGTGTTTGGATCGTTAATAGCGCACGACTGCTTCCACAAATTTTGTCTTCTGATTTGAGCTTATAGTATGAGCAGAGAATATTCAGACCAGGAAGCACTCTTTACTATTTTATTATATGCCTCTCTTACTCGCGTTAATTGCTTGAACATCTACATTCTGGCCACTGAATCAGGAAACCATTCATTTATATCTTGAGCCTCCTTTAATCCGAATAAAGATTAGGCATGGATTCCACAATCTGTTTAAGTGGATCTACTTTAGAGAAGACTAAGAGGATTCTTATAGTACTAGAATTCCACCCGTCGCATAACGGGTGTCAACCGTACAGGTTGAAGGGTAAAGAAATGAAAGTGGGGCATCAATGGTTTTCAAAATTTATATTCTGCAACAATATAGGCTACTGTTCATCTGCATATAAAATAAACTGGGCAAGTGCGAGTCGGACTGTGTGGCACTGTGTTCTCGATTTCGGCTTTTATAGACATATAATCTATAATACTGTAGTTTAACTGTCGAAATTTATAAAATAAGCGCTTTGAACAATAAATTAAACTCGCGCACTTCTTAGATTGTTTACTTTGTAATTTGAACAAAAGCGCTTTGAACAAAGAAGTTTTCAAATATTAAATTAACAGATCACCTGAAAAATGATTTTAAGTTTGGCGTTGCGCAAGTCCAACTCTCACTTGGCCAGTTTTTCATTATGTTGTAATACTTTAGAGTTTGAATACATTCATGCGAAGTTTGACGCTTGTATGTATAACCGTTTTTACGATAAAACAACAAAAAAAAAACAAAAAAAAAGAAAAATAAACTTTTTACATTTTTTATTGTTTATTAGACAATCCGCCATAATAACACATACTATGTGAAAATTTCAACTGGCTACCTATTCCTGTTCAAAAGATACAATCCTTAAGATTATTATCTTACCACAACAATCCCTGGCTTTGGACAGCCAAGAGAATTATTTTTTTTTCAGTTTATTTATTTAATTAAATAAAAATGACGGAGTATTGTCTTGCCACAACAATTCCTGGCTTCGGACGGATTGTTGTAACTTTCTTTGTTGGCCTCGGACGGCCGGACGGACAGACGGATAAGAGAATTATAGTTTTACGAGTATACTAAGGGTATTTGTTAGCATTCCACTTAGGTTAGATTACATTAGGTTAGGCTCCTGACCACTGGCCCATATACAGGGTGTTTCTGAAAAAGTGTGTATAGGGGACGCAAATTTTGCCTCGCAATGATTCTTTAACGTGCAGTCAGCAAACGACTACACGGGACCAACGGCTTTACTTCCCTTCAATGACAGAGGTGACCAGAATGAACATTTTCTTTTAATACTATGTGAGTCCGAATTTGAGCGCTTTGCTTATTCTAGGCGTTGCAGAATCTGTTATTAACTTGTTGATCTTGGTGGCAGCATTTTTATTTCTGTTCATATCTCAGCGTTCAAATTCGGAGATTACTCTGAGGAGATTCGTTAATTATTTATTCACAAAGGATTGAGTTGATAAAGCTTTACTGTTACTTAAGTTGATATCAAGTGCATCAATTGGTATATATGCTTTTAAGTCTTTATTAGGGAATCGATTCATAAATCGACCCATTTATCCGAACTGATAAAAAATTTTATATCCAGACTATTTCTGAATTGCTTATAGACAATAGAACATGGCAGAACAAAGCAAAAATCCAGAGAGTTTATTAAAATGGAGTTTTATTAATTTAAATAAATTAGATCCTGGTTTCCAGCGCCAATTCATTTCGTAACATACGGGACGAATCATGTAGAATCGTCTTTAACGAGAGAAAATGTGACTTTTAGCATTACACGGTTGACAGAAGTTAAAGATTCTCGAGCTTTTTTGTCTCCTCCTCGAGTCCCCTTTTGTTCTCAGCTCCTTGAGACAGAACACTGGTCGAACATTAAGACAAAGATTCTCCAAGACAGTCATTTACTTCTTCGATGGAGATTCCCGCGAGTGAAAATGGAGAAATCCTCGTCGAAGATTCCATTCACATCGTTGCCTTAGAGTGGGAGGGTCTCTCGGAAATCCTTCTCCTCCTCGTCAAGTGAACGCTGGAGCTTTGCCCAATCCCTCGTGCAAGAATGGTAAAGGGATGAAGGGAGCGTTCTTGCGTCATCCCAGTTTGGATATTGATTTAGTTTGAAGATTATCTGCTATCGAAACGCGCTCTTGGAGATACTGGTAACGTTTTTTTCTTTTGAGGATTTCTAGTATTGAATTCGATTCTTGAAAACGTTTCTTTAATATGGTGGTGATACTGCCATTTGTATTCTATGGCAACGAAACAGGATTGCGTAAATGGATATTTCTATTCACGAACGGTGTTAGCTTATGAAGGAATTTATCCTCGCGCTTTACCTTTATATACAGTTTCAAAATTGAATACTATTTAAAAAAAACATAATGCTGAAAAATTGAATACTATTTTTTCGGATTTCAAATGAAAGTTGCATGAGAATAAATAAAATAGAAATTAGAATATTTTTTTTAAATTATAAAAAATTGAGATATGAGTGAAAGAACTAGATAACCAATTATAGCGATTCAATATGTATTCAATGAAAAATGACCTAATTTTGCAAGGCCATAAATGTTACTTATGTCAATATTCAATAAGGTTACAGAAATATTTGGGCCCTAACTAGTCAGTACTTAGTGCATAATTTTTCCAAGCAAATTATACTTGAATAAAATGTGATTTTTCTCTGATGACATGAACGCGTAACTCTGTCCACGTTATAGCACGTCTAGAAAAGATCCTGAAGGATTTCGAATGCTGGTTTAACAACTGGAAGCTGAACTTGATATATGTAAAGTTGTGCACACAAACAAAAAGCATAAGTGCACCTCGAACTCGTTCGTTTTATACGACAAGGAGTTAGACCAAATTTAGGGCTTATTATTGGTAGAAATAGGATTAACAATGGTGGACTAATGATGATGTAACAATGTATGACGTTTCCTACGGTGGTGTTGGTTAGACAGGGTTGATAACACCGTACAACAAATTTGAATTTTTTTTCTGTCCTTTAGATGAAAGTATGTGATTCTGTATAAAAAAAAAAGTGCTTGATTCATACAGGGTGCGTTCACAAAGTTTCAAGACTGATTTTTTCCTGAGTAGGGGAGGGTGCGCAGACCGGTTCCACCGACAGGGTGAAGTAGTGGGGGGTGTCAGCTAACCGACAGCATGGAGTAAGAAACCATTTTTATTATTCCATGGCCGACAGCACCAGCGGCAGTTAGTTCCGAGACACTGGAGTGAGCAGATCGCTAGTGACGTGAGTGCGTGTCAGTGACCCCCGTCGAAAATTCAGAGAGTCAAAAATGCAGGAGTGCTCCAGCGTTTAAAGGAACGAGTCCGCCGCGTCCGCCAGGAGATCTACAATTGGGTTCTTCAGGACGATAATGCGCCCGCCGGCGAAGTTTTGGCCAAGTTCAACGTGGCAACACTGCCCCAGCCACCCCGACCTACAGGCTGTAGCTCCCAGCGATTTCTGTCTGTTCCCCCGATTTAAGAGAGACCTGAAAGGGAAGCGATTCGATAGGATTCCAGCGGTCCAGGCAGCTTCGACGAGGTCCCTTGATAGCTTTCCGTGCGAAAAGTTCCAAGGAGCCTATGAACAATGGAAAAAATGCTGGCAGCGTTGTGTTGATGTCCAAGGGTCATATTTCGAAGACTTTTAGTTCGCTGTATAAAAATGTTTAATAAATTTTTTGTTCTGAAACCAGCCTTGAAACTTTGTGAACGCACCCTGTATATCAAAACCAAAATGGTCCATCACGTACCGTTTTTGTAGGAGACCCACTTCTCAGAGAAATGTAACAGAGGCTTGATTATAGAAAACACAAACACTAAAGAGATTTTTTTGGCCGTTTCCTCTTGTAGGCATCTGTTGGTGTGTCTCTGATAACAGGCCAACAATATTCATCTTTGAGCTCTGGCTGTGTAATTTCATGATGTGATATATAGATTAGATGGTTGAAAGTCAGGATCTTGATGGTTTGGGTCATCGGAGGTGTCTTCCTCTGAATCAACAGTATATTTATCTGGGAGCTGTAGGTATAGGAAGGTCTTCAGAATGAGGAACTGGTCGCATAACGCTTCTATATGTGCTACAATATAGATACTACGTAAAAAGCTAAAATGTGGATTTTTTGGAAAATGGTGCGTGGTAAATAATTATAGATTCGTTATTTTCATCTAAAGGATATTTTTCATGTTGTACAGTGGAATTACTGGTATGTTTATGAACTCGAAACTTTTCTATGCACCGAACAAAGCTAAATTAGTTCTTATCACTATTTAAACACATTGTAAACGCTAGATTAAGATTTCAAATGGTGGGAAACATATCGAACATCTCTTGAAATGACTTCTATCCATTGTCATATTTTTGAGTATTTTGATTGAAACAGCGCCACCTACCGACGAAATAGTGAACTATTTTTATTGCACTTTTTACTCTCCCATACGCTTGTATATGAGAAAAATATCCTGAAAATTTGACCAAATTCGGATAGGCCGTTTTTGAGAAAAACTGCTCAGAGTAAGGGAACTTGACATATAAACACATTGTACGAGGCCTGTCAGGAAAGTATTCTGATTGAGACTACAAAAATAATAAATGTTTAGTCACCTTCAAAATAAGCACCATCTGCAGCGACGCATTTAGCCCAGCGTTGCTGCCATTAGTCGAAACAAGTATGGAATACCTCCTTTGGGATGGCCAAGAACTCCGCCGTCGCATTTTGTGTTGTCACGTCCACATCCTCAAGTCCGTCCTTTGAGCGCTTTCTTGGTCTTCGGAAATGCGAAGAAGTCTCACGGAGCTAGATCAGATGAGTAGAGAGGCTGCCTGTTCCGAGCAACGGGGCGTTTTGTCAAGAATTGCTGCACGATATGCGCTGCGTGTGCTGGAGCGTTGTCATGGTGCAGCATCCAATCTCCAGAAGCCCACATTATTGGCCGTTTCCGTCGAACTGCATCACGCAACCTCCTCATTTACCGATTTTAAAACAAAATTCGATGCAATGTCGTTGCTCAGTGTTTTCTGTCATTTTCACCGCGCGACGAGAAAAGAAAAACGTTCTGCTTTAGCGTGTTAGAACAATTGCACGCGGCACTCTTAACAGCTGCGAATTTCATTACGTCATCAGCAGAAATGTCGTCACACGATCCGGATAGGAAAAAGATGCAGCAGCGAGTTCTACTTTTTTTTGTAGCCTAAATTCGGATACTTTTCGGACAGGCCTTTTATATGCAGAAGTGCAGCGTGTCCAAAAAAAGGAGTGACGGTTTTTAAAATGGAATATCAGGCACACAGTAACAGTTATTAAAGTTATTCGTGCGAGGTCAGTAATTTGTTTTGGTGCGTTTCCTTTTCTTTTGCGGATCAATCTTTTCGCTGTGAGTAATGACAGTTGTACTGCCAACTCATCCGAATACAGTACTCGTAAAACAGTTGTATGAGAAATTTAGACGAACCGATAGGATGTATTCACGCGCACCGGCAAAATCGGAGCTGGTGACGCTGTTGCCGGCTAATGGCCTTCTTTCACACACGGCGCATTCTGTCGGTGCCGTTTATTAGCGCAGTAGGCTTTTAAACGCAGTTGTGAAAGAAAGATTTATGCTACACTCAACAAACGTTCACTTCTTGGGCTATTTACCTTAGTGTAATTAAAAGATGAGCAGAGATCTGAAATTTATGTAACCAGAGCTGTATGTAATCAGCCAACAAGGACTGCAACTGATTTGAGAGATAATTTGTGAAACTACTTCGTAAGTACTGAGGGGACATTGCAGTGGCAAATGAACTATTATTCTTCTGCATTATTATTAATAAGTGTATAACTTGCCAATTTTATGTTGTTCTTTTTTGTCCTTTAGTGGAAAATCTTCTAAAACCATATAAACTTCTTTCCACGCGTTTTGCTTTTCAATTTTATTCTTTAATTAGTTGTTTTATTCCATGAACAGGGTTTACTTTCCACAAGTTCTGTTGGTATACAGGATCGTACGTGAACAATTTACTCATTTTCGCAATAAATGAAAATTGTTCTGACACTACGATATTGAAGTGTGAACGAAACACAAATATATACCAAATGCAAATGTAAACAAAAACGCAAAAGTTAACAAACGCTAATGTATACAAGTTACAAACTCCTCTCCGGCTCCGGCTTTGCTGGTGTGTGTCAAAACGCCCTAAGAAAACATTGAAAGCGACGAGTCGGAGATCGGCCCGGCATTCGATTGTCGAGCTCAATGCCGGCTGCTTTAATTCTATCGGACTGGGCTACATGAGAAAGCTCTAAACGCCACAGGCTCGGTTTTCCCGGAGAGTGTGTGAAAACGTCTTTCCATAGTCTTGCAAATGAATGGCGGCATATGTGCAGGCATATGTGAATGTCATTACGCGCAATCCAAAGAAGATCGGTCCGAAAAACACAAGGAAATGTACCAAAATAAATTCTTTGCCTCGCACATTAACCCCTTGCAAGAATAACTTTAACAACTGTTTGTGGAACCGTTTGCCTGCTATTTTTTGAGGACAATTGCTCAACTACATCTGAGAACTGCGAAGTATCAGTCCATCCGCAGCGACTTTGAAACGACCCACATAGGCAAATTTGTCCAAGACCTCCTGAGAAATATAATGCAGAAAATGGTGGATTAGTAAACTATTTAGTGACGTGAATTTTGAAGCATTCGCTGAATATGAAATAGCACACGAAATATTGGTAGCTGAAGCACTTTCTGGATATCAAGTTACATACATTAACAGTTTCTCAGATTACTCTGAAAATATTGTATCCCTATTTAATTCTGCTATGTCCTTTTTTGCCTATTTTGGTGCTTTTTTCAGGCTGACAATCATTAATCTTGTTTTTTCAACTTGCATTTTGTGAATGATCTCTCGGGTTCATCAGGTTTTTTCACTTGTGGATCAGGTCGGCAGCCATTATTTCCTGAGTTGGAAGACATCTTCTGTGAATGGATTGCTGACAGAAGAGCAAAGGCTTTGGTTTTTCGCAGAGCTGATATTCAAGCATTTGCCCTTGCAACGGCACCACAATTAGAATTCAAGGAGATATCCCCTGAAGAATTCAAAGCATCACAGCACTGGATTGATGGCTTTCTTCAGCGACATGAACTGTTATTAAACGTACACTTGCATTCAAGTCATTTGTCGATGGTATCGATTTTTCTAAATATCAACTCTCCAATATGATTGTTATGGATGAAACTGCAGTGTTTATGGGTCAATGATCTCAAACGACAATTGATGAGAGGGGTGCTTCGTCAATCTATGTTCTCTCCACCGGCTACGAAAGTGCATGTGTTACCTGTATTTTGGCAATTCGTCTGGATGGAAAGAAAGCCCCACTTCATTATGAGACCGTTCATCATTGTTAAGGGCAAGACGAATAAGATTGAAGGCGTTTCAGGCATTTATGTTCTTGAAACTGAAAAGGCCTAGTCTACACAAGCAGCTTTAAGGAAGTGGATTTACCACTTTTGCGAGGTGGTCAAAGGGGTATGCTTGTTTGAGATACAGCCAGCACACATCGTGCTAAAGACATGAAGAACTTTTTAGCAGAAAGAATAGATCAAATAATGACGGCCTATCTCCAGATTCTTGACAGTGCTAAAAATAAGCAATTCAAGGACCATTTGTGCAAGGAAATCAATAACTACATTGAAAATAGATTGGAAAAAAATCAGCGTGGAAACTTTGTGAAGCCTAGCTTGCAAAAGGTCATTACTTGGGTGAAGAATTCATGGGATAATATCACTGATGGCTGTGTTGCTAACGCACTAAGAGCGGGCTACATGGACAAAAACTACTCATTTAAGCTTAGCTACATCGCTGAACATGACAGATTAGGAACAATGGTTCTACAAGAAATGGATTTGCAGGAAATGCAGGCCGAAATTCGAGGTTTGGATCTTTATGATGATGTTCCAGAAGAAGATGATATGATTAAACTGGACTTACTTAACTTTTCAAACCCGCTTATCCGTTAGGGTCGCGGGGGCAGCAGCCCTATGGAAGATCTCCAGCGATCGCGATCTTCCGCCATCAGCCGCATGTCCTCCCTGGTAATACCCAAGCGACTCGAACCCAGATTCTCTATGTAGTCTAGCCACCTGGTTCTAGGCCGACCCCTTGGTCTCTTACCCACCAGCTTGGAAAATAACAACTGCCTAGGAAGACCAGTTTGCGGCATCCGTATCACGTGGCCATACCAGCGCAACTGAGATCTCTCAATGTGGAGAAGTAGCGGCTCAACACCTAAAGACTCCCTTATTGTGCTGCTGTGCACTCTATCTAGTAGGGTAACACCTGCCACACCTCTCAGAAATCTCATTTCGGCCGCTTGTACCCGCGATCGCACTCTTTCGGTCATTACCCAAGCCTCATGACCATAGGTGAGAATGGGGACAAAGATAGATTTGAAGACGGAGAGCTTGGCTTTGTTACCCAGCTCGCGTTTCGTTACCACGGATCGCCACTGTTCTCGTCTGACACAGCTTGTTGCACCGATCCGAGCATCCAATTCTTTCTCCTGCCGTCCATCATTCGTGAATGCAATCCCGAGATCAATGAGGCTGTATTGAAAGGATCAGAACCTCAGTTTTAGCCACACTGATCTTCATCCCAGCTTCTTCACATTTGGCTGCAAACCGGTCTAGTGCATGCTGAAGATTCGTGCGAGAAGATCCAAGGAGGATAAGGTCGTCAGCAAAGAGCAACCTCTCCACCAGGCAGTCGCCCACACAAACACGCTCTTCGCCTCGGCTGCCCCTGTCTATCCAGTCCATAAAGATAATGAACAAGAGGGGCGACAGTAGGCACCCTTGGCGGAGTCCAATACTCACGGTGAACGGTCTTGATTTAATGCCATTTATCCGGACACACATGTCAGAGCTTTCGTACAGAGACATGATAGCAACCAGTAATTGTCCATCCACTCCATACTCTTGCAACACTGGAAATTTTTCAACTCAAGCATACTCTAGCATACTCCAACTAAATTATACTGGAATAAATGTAAAATTTTCAAAACGAACTTTTAAATAAATATACCGTATTCTTGTACATGAGGTAGACCTAGCAGATTTTTTTTTTGCCCGAAAAAAAAAAATAAGACATTTCCTGAAAATAAACCCTAATGCATCTTTGGGAGCAAAAATTAATACAAGACCCTGTCTTATTTTCGGAGAAACACGGTAGTTCTCCAAACGCGATGAGGAAGCAGCATATGCTGGAGTGTTTCTACTACAAAGCAGATGCGAGATATCCTGATGACCGGCATTACCCAGTGGCCGTCATTAACCCGCACTTCCTACGCGCAGTTCGAAAAGATCAGTCCGCAAGACACAAGAAAACGTACCAAAATAAATTCCTGATCTCGCAAATGAATCTCTTGCAAGAGTAACTTTAATAACTGTCATGGCGTGCCTGCTTTTCAGGACACCTGACGTGATTATCCTCAGCTGGAAAATGAGGTTAGAAGAGGACAGACCTGGGGTGCCTTTCTCTTCTAACCATCGCGCCGGGAACACACCTTAAATTGGACATTTGATACTGCAAACTTGGAATATGCAAAAAAAATTAATTTAAGGTCATAGTGGGAGGCCTGTGCGAATGTACCATTCCACAATTTCAATTTATTTTGATTGCACCTGTCTACAACGACCACTTTTGCTTGCTCTAAAGTGTGATCGTTAAAGACAGATTTTACTGCAATGCAATACAATATGCTCTTTATTTTAGCAGTCGTTTTGAATATGTTTCTTTATTGAGATGATGAAGTTACAAATAATTACTTCATTAGAACCTTATCTATAGACTACGATAAAAAGATAAGCGCTTTAAAGTTCTCTATCAGAGGAAAGACTTTTTTTTTATACCTTTAAAACAGACAAAAATGTTCAAAAATACCTCTTGGAATTTAAATTTTTTTAACTCGATAATTCTTTTTTTTTTATCCGAATGTGAATTCTGTCTTCGTTCGGAGCCAGGTTCGCTATGAGGCAAGCGAAATTGATTTAGTAGGGCTGTCACCAATTTGCGTTCGCGCCAATGAATTCACGGCGTATTTGCATACGTAATAAATTTAAACAAAATAAAAATCTATCATCCTTTTTTCTCAAACACAGAAGAAAGACAAAGAAAGAATTTTTCATAAGGGATTCGTGTGTTTCAACGTTGCTATTTCTCGATGATTTTGTCGTCGTCGTCGGAGAAGGGAGATCGATCGGGCCAATTTTGTGTCGTTTGGAAATTATTTCATCTTCTGACCTCCTCGGGCGGAGAACGTGAAGGAGACGAATGCGATAAGGAGTTGTTTAGAATATGTTATTTCCATTTGAAATTTAAAGTTTATTTGATATTGAAATCGGGACTTGATGATAGTTGATGCGAAACTGACATTGAGGAATTCTGTAGATAGACCCTTCAGGCAAATCACAATGAAATGATACTTAATTAGCTTATTTATCATAAGTGTGCTAAATTATTTATTATTAGTAGAATTCCATGAAAGCTGCATAATATATTCTAAAATATCAGCGAATTATAAATAATTCTAGGAAGTGATTATTTTTTTCAGCACTATACACAAAATATCTCAGAAAATAAGTTTATGCTTGGGAGACCTAATTTTTAAGTTTTTAAGAAAAACCGTCTTTAAGATAGCAAAAGACCACAAAATTGCAACATATAGACAGCCTGCTCATGTCAGGTGTCCCATTGAAATAACTGGACTGTAGGACCCCATTTTCGAGGATGCTCGGATCGGTGCAGTAAGCTGTATCAGATGTAAACTGTGGCGATTCGTGATGACGAAACTTGAGCTAGGAAATAAAACTAAGCTCTCTGTTTTCAAATCTATCTTTGTCCCCTTTCTCATCTATGGGCATGATTCTTGGGTAATGTCCGAAAGAGTGCGATTGCACGTGCAAGTGGCCGAAATGAGATTCTTGAGAAGTGTGGCAGATGTTACCCTACTAGAGTGACCAGCAAAACGGTAAGGGAGTCTTTAGATGTTAAGCCGCTTGAGAGCTTTCATTTGCGTTGGTATGGCCACGTAATATGGATGCTACAAACAGATCTTCCTAGACAGTTTTACACGGAGTGGCCAGTTTATTAAGAACACCCATGACTATGCAAATCTGTTGGCATAGCAATCACTACGTATCAGTTGGTCACGTGACAGTCGGTACCAAAATAAAGCGAGAACATACGTGTCAATTGCAAGTGGCTTGACCGTCACCGTGGGGAAAACAAAGGATCTGAGCGACTTCGAGGAAGTGCCCGGCGAGGACAATCAAAAAACAATCAACCAGAGACAAGCCTGTGGTCGCAAACGACTTGTTGCTCCAAGGGGTGAGCGTAGGATGGGAATGCTTGTTCGTGGTACGAATAGAAACGTCACGACTCGTCAACTAACCGTGGAGTACAACACTGGACCGCAGAATAACATCTCTGAACACACTACACACGGTACATTGGCAAGGATGGGCTACAACAGCCGACGGTCAGTCCCGAGTACCTTTGATCTCCACCCAAAACCGCAAAAAACTTCTCCAATTTGTCCGTGATCACCAACATTGGACCGTCGACGACTGGAAGAAGGTCTGCTGGTCGGATGAATCCCGTTTCCTATTGCACCATGCAGATAGCGGACGCAGAATTTGGAGACAACAGCACGAAGCGATGGATCCCTCCTGTCTGGCTTCCACTGTTCAGGCTGGTGGAGGCTTTGTAATGGTCTGGGGAATGTTTTCCAGGCATACCTGTAGAACAATGCCTTAACGGTTAGGGATTCCTGAACATTGTTGCCGACCACGTTCATCCCTTCATGGCTACTGTGTTTCCCCCATCGGTAGGATGCTTCCAGCAGGACAATGCTCCGTGTCACAAGGTTCGTATGGTCATGGAGTGGTTCCAGGAGCACGATAATGAATTAACTTAATCTTCTGGCTACCACCATTCCGGATTTGAATCCAATCGAACATTTTTGGGATGAGCTGGAACGGGTTATTCGAGGTATGGCTCCACCACCATCCAATAAGCATCAACTGGGAGCCACTTTTGCATCCACATGGACAAGCATCACGGAACAATGCTTTCAACAGCTAACTGAATCCATGCCACGGCGAATTCGCGCTGTTATACATGTAGCTGCTAGGGGTGGCGCAACACAGTATTAGGACGATTTCTCACGCACCGGCAAAATCGTAGCCGGCTCAAGCACCGGATATAACGTTATCAAATAAGAGCTTTCACGCGTAGGCTGGCCCGGCAGATTTGCCGGTCCGACCACCGGCACCGGCAAATGCAGCGGCGTTGAACTCGACAATCGAATGCCGGGCCGACCTCCGGTTCGTCGCTTTCAATGTTTTCTTAGGGAATTTTCACACACACACACACAGACACACACACACACACACACACACACACACACACACACACACACACA